>JANAVB010035617.1:4494464-4501964 GCA_029216955.1 Iris pallida
AGAGAGAGAGAGTAAATTAAATATTTTATGTACAAGGCATAGTAAGGGTACCATATTGTACATATATATTTTTACGTATTGTATAGTAGTATTATTGAATTGGTACAATGTTATACATATATAATTGTATTGAGATATATTATATATTTGTTATCGTATTTAGTATTAGTACATTGTGTTCAGGAAATGAAATAGATATAAGAGTATTATGTTTTTAGTTAAATTTGGGTTTAGATATGGGCTGGTTTAATGATAATATGTTTAGTCCATATCCTTAGGCAAGTTTACATCTATGGATTTCTTTGGATAATGAATACATAGTTAGCATAGAAATATATGTATATATAATACTTGTTTTGGGACACACGATGAATTTTTATTATGGGTTAATATTGTTTTGTATTACTATATGAATTTTGGGTTTGGTCTGTTGTACTTGGTCAGGTTGAAGTAAATAGTTTTATACATAATTCGCTTGGGCTTTTAAACGTAGTTGGGCTATGTGAGTATATGAGTATATATATTATTGCATAGGTAAAAGGAATATAAGATTTTCCTTGTTTGGTTTTGACCATTACCTTCCCTAGCCACTCACTTCATTTCAAATTGATACTCGAAATGACACACACTTACACCTCTCACATCTCGACCCCTTTGAAACTGTTGAATTGTCTTACCTTCCCAAGCCATTACTTATTTATTTGCATAAGTAATCACCTTTCCTAAAGGTTAATACCCTATATCCATCAATTGACTTTGAGCTTAACATGATCCAATCATACTTATATTGTTCCGACTCGGTTTTGTTGGAAACTCAAGGTTTACATAAGTTTTCCCTCGAATATTCGAGTATAGAGGAAAAAAATTATTTTTCTTTTGTCTTCGTCATTTTCTTCTTAATCGATCATATGATTATCAATGAAATTTTTGCTTCGAGTACAGATATTAGACATTTCCATCAGGATCGAGTTGGTTGAAACTTCGAAAACTTCCTTGAAAGATTCTATAGGCAGAGTTTGAAAGAATATCGATGACATACGATGGCAAGGCAGTTGCGCGCTGTCAGCACTTATTGAGCTATTGAGACTACGGATTTTCTGCAGCCAGCAGCGTACTGCGTGTGTAGGACCCCTAAGTCGAAGTAGTTTCAAATAGAGTAGAATATCGAGTACTATGAAATCTATGCCTCGTTTGTCCTATTCAATCTTGAGTTATTATGTAAATATTGGATATAATCGATAGAGTATTCGGCACCATACCATTACCGAGTTACGATACCAAGGGTTTACTGCAGCCAGATGTACTGGGGGGTAGGGAATTTTCGGTAAAGTGACTTCATGTATACGTATGGTTTTCGAATGTTATAGAGACTATATCCTTGTGGCATGTGACTGTTGATTTTTATGGTTCACAACTCCATGAACTCTCGATTAAAGTTCGATCAGTTCTACCCTTTCATTTCTTGAACCATTTATTCTGTCGTATCGTTATTAGTTTTTCTAGAAGTCCTTTAAACCTAATTTGATTTCCTTCCACTAGATTCATAATCACCCCTAGATTATTTAGGATCATGCCTACACAATCGATCGTGTTAGAATGGTCTCAATTTAGATCATCCCTTACGACCTTTCGATCACAACTAGACTATTCAATTCTATTTTAACTTATATCCAAGCGACTATAATCATGTTTAGATTTCATCTAACTTTGATCATTCCTTAGAAAATTGGTCGTGACTAGACCATGCTGACTACAGTTTGGTCGTGTGAAACCATTTCAACCTTGATCTTCTTAAAATAGTTGTTCGTCAACTAGACCATTTGTCCAAATGTTGATCGTGCCCAATCACATTCTCCTTTTGCCTATTAATTTTATTATTTTTATCATATCCGCGATTGGGCGTGACTAATTTGATCATGAATCGTATCATCCTCTTGATTATATAAATTGTCGTCCTTATTCGGATCGACTGAAATTTCGTGCCTTGATTATATTTTTCAATCACACCTAATCGTGGCCCTTGAGATTTCTCGGATGAAACATTCTAAGGTGGGTAGATAGTAAGCCCACTCCCCGAACTTTTGAAAGTTTTTTTGAAAAAAAATATATATTCTAATCCTATTGTAAATGTTTTTTGAAATGAAAGTAGTTTTGCCAAAATTTTCTTTTACATAAATCAACTTTTAAGAATTATGTCATTATCAAATATTTTTACAATTTTAATTTATAAATATATTGGATGATATTAAATATTAAGTTATATTTATATAGTGACAGATTATTAGATGAAGTTCTACTAAATTTTGTTTAGAGCTATGCAAATGAATTTTTGAAGTTAATTGATAACTCTTAGTATCCAATTAAGGTTATTTGTCAAATATTATTTTTTTGATTTGATTAAAAGTATTTTTAAACGTTATTAATAAGACCTACAATTTTTTAATTATTATGAATTATTCTTGATTTAGTGGAATTAATATTTATTTTAAATCTTTGAAAGATTTGAGCAACCAAGTCTATCTATCCTGGTAGTCCTTAAATTCGAGGACGAATTTATTTCTAAGGTGGGTAGATTTGTAACTCATATTCCCGAAATTTTGAAAATAATTTTATTTTACTTTATTTATTTGAATTGAATGGTGATTTTTGGTTTTTATAAATATTTATTTAAATAGTTATTATTATAGAAGGTCTAGTCATTGTTAAGTTCGGAGGGCAAGATGACTAGAAATCGTGGCACGAATAGTGTATTGGTGTGCTTCGACTAGTGTATTAGCCATGGTAGGGAAGGCCGAGCCATAAGTGAGTCCCAACTAGGAAAATCCAGCCAAGTTGTGACATGACTCCTATAATATTTAATTATTTATTATTATTAAGATTATTAACTTTTAGGAGGCTGGATTGTACAAATGTAGTCCGGATTGGACCCAAACCAAACCCAAGCCCAAGTAGGCATTTGGTGCACCAAAGACGCCCATATAGATATATTTTTACATCTATATGTATTTTGTACTATAATTAATGGCATGATAATTATTTCCTAATTAATTATTATATATATTAAATATGTAGTTATTATTATAATGATATTCTGACTTGAAAATAGATAAATACTTTCTTAAACTATGATGACGCATTTTTGGATAAATATATTATATGTATGTATGTATATATATATATATATATATATATATATATATATATATATATATATATATATATATATATATATATATATATATATATATATATATATATATATATATGTCCGGCGGGCCTAGCTCTTGTGGTTAGGAGGGTTGGCTCCCCTAGGGATGGGCTGGGTTCGAGCCTTCCCTTCCACCCGGGGTGGCTGGGCGGCTTTGGCCGCGGCCCCGGGTGGCACCCGTTGCCGGACACCCCCCCCTGGCCCCCCCCCCCCGGGCTCCCCCCCACCCCCGGACCCCCCCCCCCCGGGCCCCCCAATATATATATATATATATATATATATATATATATATATATATATATATATATATATATATATATATATATATATATATATATATAAACCATTATATAAAATAGAAAAGAAATAGTTGGCTATAATTGGATAATATTATTATTGTACGTTGTTATACGTGCAAGTACTAGAGTATATATAAGGTATTTATATATATTGAAACGTATATGGATATGTATTTATAAACATCTGTTTTATATATATATATATATATATATATATATATATATATATATATATATATATATATATATATATATATATATATAAAATTAGTTTGATAAAAGAAAACAAATAGAAAAAAGAAATAGAAATTAAAAAAGGTATAATAAAAAAAGAAATAAAAACATAAAATCCCCTCCTCCAGGCCAAGCCCAGCCCGACAGAATCCCCCTTCTCTGTTAACAAAAGAGCATATAAATATATAGAGATAAAGAGATCGAGATGGAGAGCAACCGAAACCCTAAACTCAAACGTCGCCACCACCATCGTGCCCTACCAGCCCCGATGCCGGTGCGCACCCCTGGACTGCCGCTTGTAGCCGCATGCACCGTCGGAAGCCGACCACGGCGCGGCAGAACCGAGCGCGAAGCACAGCCGCAACAACATCAGTAGCCTCGACCCTGGATTTCGTAGGAAGATTACTTTGCGCGCACTTGATCGATTTTCGATCCGCTTTTTCTGGTGCGTTGATAATCTATACCTCTCCATTTCCCTTCAAGTAGATTACATTTTAACACACTATATTTCCGGAAAATCAAATCAAAGTTGGATGAAAACCTGTTGAAAACAGGACACAGCCCTACCCTAAAACCTAATTTTGGAAGGCCAAAATTGGTCGATCCATTATGAAACCCTAAAAAATAATTGAAGAGACTTATAAACAACATAAACAGGATTGAAACACCATTTTTTACTTTTATTTCTAGTTGGTTAACCAGCGAATGAAACCTGTTTGAAAATCGAAGAAAAATAGTTTTCTAAATAATAGAATTTATGAAAAACCTCTGATACGACGTGCGTCCCGCAAATCTGGGAGACGTGGACGCGAACTGAAAGCATTGAAAGATGCATATCGACTTCGCGGACGTGTGGGCTTTGACGGAATTCAATTTGGTTGCGTGTGTGCGACGAATTTGATGAGTATCCGTCGAAATTCACCATATTGGCCTCTTTGCAAATTTCTCAATTACTTTGTGCACGTTCCTCAAATCGAGACGAAACTTGTGCCAACATGATCGTATCATTTTTTTGGTCCTGTATGCCAAGTTTGGTACGATTCTGAGACAGTTGATCGGATCGTCATTTTGTGGGTCCTACGATCCGACTCAACGGACGATTTTATGCACGGCCCGCCGGAATCCAACTTTGGACATACGGTTGGATTCGTATCAAAAAATCGTACCCGTAGACATATAGTTTGACGGCTTTAGAGACCATAGACTTTGTAACTCCCCTTCCCGAAAATTTGGAATATTTAATTTTAATTATTTTATTCGAATGGTGATTTTAGTTTCTAAATAATTATTTATTTAATTGTTATGGTGGATGACTTAAGTCCTTGTGGAGTTATGGAGCACAAAACGATTAGGAATTATGGCGCGGATAGCGCAGTGGCGTACCTTGACTAGCGTATTAGCCATGCTAGGGAAACCTAGCCATAGGGATGTCCTAACTAGGAAAACCACACAAAGTTGCGACGTGACTCCTATAAACAATTTTAATTATCTATTATTAAGGTTTATTGACTTGTGGAAGACCCAGTTATACCATTTTAGCCCGAACTGAGCCTAAGCCCCTGTAGGTCATGCGGCACGTCCAATGACATTCGTGTTGATGGAATTTGGTATGAGTGTGTTATATTCCGTTTTAACGATTTAATGACTTGTCACGACCCGCACCCGCTTTTCTGGATACGAGACGTGTCCAAGCAAGCCTACGCCGCAGAGTCGACGGTAGAACGCTGTCAAGCCCGCAAGAAATAAATGCTCAAAATAAATATTATTGCTCATTCATATTTCTAGATTTATTACAACATTTACAACATTTATATTTAAAGGAAAATACAAGTTTTACAATTTATGAAATATTACAACTGCTATCTATTCCTAGGTTGACCTCAGCATACCCAAGCATCCCCAATGCTAAGAGTGATCGCGGCTAAACCTAAAAAATATTGGTTTCCAGTCAAGAATGGAACAAGTACACAAATCGACGGCAATGCAAAACACAATAGAATTAACAAGATATGAAAATAACATATGGAATATGAAAGCTAGTAAGAAAAACTGATGACATAGCACGATAGAGAAGTAAACAAGGAAAAACTAATAAAAACATCTATCTAGGTGGTGTGAAATATCCGTTTCAACATGTGGACGACTAGGGGGTAAATAAGGCACACTGCACGTGTCGTGCGCAGCGGCTAGCATTCACGAGAGACAATAGGATAGTTCTGGGTAGTCCACATGTTTACTAAGATATTTCCCTCCCGACTACTCCGTGTGACAAGCGTGTCAACAAGCAGCAAGATATATGTATAGACATGAAATGAAAAGACTACTATGAATCGGAAAGCAATCAGAAAGTGCACTTGCCTGAGGTCCTTAGCTGGAGAAACCAATAATACCATACCACTTAATGAGCCACAATCAGTCAACACATGTAGAAGTCTTCGGATGCTGAAATAAACATTACCAACGTTCTCAGAATAGTCAAATTAGCTAGGATTTCCTGTCCTTAAGTTCAATTCTGGACACAGGGGAAAAACGATAATTTTGGGCAAAAACGATGTCCGCCATTGGACCCGCTTTGCACCGAAAAGCGTGCCAGAGTCAATGGTCTCTAAAGTCGTCAAACTACATGTCTACAGATCCAGTTTTCCGATACGAACCCAACCGTATGTCCAAAGTTAGATTCCGGCGGGCCGTGCACAAAATCGCCCGTTGAGTGGAACCGCGGGGCCCGTAAAACGGTGATTTTATCAACAGTCTCAGAATCGGACCAAACTTGGCATGCAGGACCAAAAAAATGATACGGTTCTATTGGCACAAGTTTCGTCTCGATCTGACGAGCGTGCACAAAGTAATTGGAGAATTTACAAAGTGCACGATACGGTGAATTTCGACGGATACGCATCAAATTCGTCGTGCACACGCGACCAATTTGAATTCCGCCAAAGCCCACACGACCACGAAGCTGTTACACAGCTTTCGATCCTTTCAGTACGCGACCACGTCGTCCGGATTGGCGTGACGCACGTTGTGTGGAGCGTTTTCATGATTTATAAAACAGGTTTTTCCGAGTTTTCAAGAATGGTTTAAACTGCACATGGTTCATGAAATTCAGAACTACGAAGTGGTTTCTGATAAAATGTCATGACCCACACCCGCTTTTCTGGATACGAGACGTGTCCAAGCTAGCCTACGCCGCAGAGTCGGCGGTAGAACGCTGTCAAGCCCGCAAGAAATAAATGCTCAAAATAAATATTATTGCTCATTCACATTTCTAGATTTATTACAACATTTACAAAATTTATATTTAAAGGAAAATACAAGTTTTACAATTTATGAAATATTACAACTGCTATCTATTCCTAGGTTGACCTCAGCATACCCAAGCATCCCCAATGCTAAGAGTGATCGCGGCTAAACCTGAAAAATATTGGTTTCCAGTCAGGAATAGAACAAGTACACAAACCGACGGCAATGCAAAACACAATAGAATTAACAAGACATGAAAATAGCATATGGAATATGAAAGCTAGTAAGAAAAACTGATGACATAGCACGATAGAGAAGTAAACAAGGAAAAACTAATAAAAAACATCTATCTAGGTGGTGTGAAATATCCGTTTCAACATGTGGACGGCTAGGGGGTAAATAAGGCACACTGCACGTGTCGTGCGCAGCGGCTAGCTTTCACGAGAGACAATGGGATAGTTCTGGGTAGTCCACATATTTACTAAGATATTTTCCCTCCCGACTACTCCGTGTGAC
>JANAVB010035617.1:4506964-4669464 GCA_029216955.1 Iris pallida
TAGTCGGAAGGGGAAATATCTTAGTAGATATGTGGACTACCCAGAACTATCTCCCGTGTCTTTCGTGAATGATAGCAGCTGCACATGACACGTGCAGTGTGCCGTATTTACCCCCTAGCCGTTCACATATTGAAAAGGATATTTCACACCACATAGGTAGATGTCTTTTATTGTTTTTCTTTTTCTTCTCCACCGTGCCATGTCATCAGTACTTTCCAGTTTTCATATCTCATATGTTATTTTCATGTCTTGTTAACTCTATTGTGTTTTCGCATTGTCGTCGGTTTGTGTACTTGTTCCATTCCTGACTGGAAACCAACATTTTTCAGGTTTAGCCGCGATCACTCTTAGCATTAGGAAGGCTTGGGTATGCTGAGGTCAACCTAGAAATAGATAGCAGTTGTATCAATTTCATTAATTGTAAAATCTTGTATTTTCTTTAATTATATTGTTGTAAATGTTGTAACAAATTTAGAAATGTGAATGAACAGCAAATATTATTTCTTGAGCATTTATTTCTTGCGGGCTTGACAACATTCTACCGCCGACTCTGCGGCGTAGGCTGGCTTGGACACGTCTCGTATCCGAAAAAGTGGGTGCGGGTCGTGACAAGTTTTTGTGGTGGCCCATGCAGGTCAGTCTTCGCAAATTATGCGAACTCGCGGTAGTACCCTATTAGTCGTACTGCTGCGAGCCTGCGCCCAGGAAATGCTCATTCATAATTAGGATTAAAATAATTTAAGATTTGACTAGGAATAGGAGTCCCTCATTAATTTGATCATTGGGTAGTTAAGGATAAGGCCATGCAATTTAGATAAGGGTTCATTAAATTAGATAACCTGCCAGCTCTCTATAGATACACTATTACTTTTGATATGACAATGCGATCCAATGTGGATATATTATTCGCTTGGTATGTTAGGATTGCCTATAATTAAGGCGTTAATTTTGATAAACTGTTCAATTTTTTTATTTAGATATAAATCTTATATCATAAGTTAGAATTGTCTGTTTTAAATTCTATGTTGCCGTGGGGAATTAGTTTAAAATTTATGATTCTGTTATTTGCATACGAATCTCGAGGTAGATTGATTTGAGATTTTCCCTCAACCATATAAATGCATATAAAATAGATACTCGAATGTTTGTATTCCTCTCGTCTTTAGTTAATTCCTCCATGTTAACTCTTTTGTTTTAGGTGTTGTGACTGACATGATGAATACCTACGCTTTATTTTTTGTCAACTTGTTGAATCTCTAGAAGCTCATGAGTTCTTACGAATATAGTTAAAAGAATGTTAGTTAACTAATAATGGTTAGACAGTAGCGCACTGTCGTCAATTATTTGAGGGTGGAGAATGTGGGTTCACTGCAGCCAGCAGCGCACTGGCGAGGCACAACCCATAGGATTGAAACCATTTCGAAGAATCATAGTCTATGGAACATTGCTAAAACTATGTCCTCGTTGACCTCTTTAGATCTTAGATACCCTTGTGTCAATATAAGCTAGAGCACCTGATAGCTTATCACACCTGAATCACGGAACCAAGGGTTTGTCACAGCCAGAGTATACCGGCGAGGCATAATTCTCGGTGAAATAACTTCAGACGTGATTACAAGTTTAGGATACTATAGAGAATAAAAAGATGCCCGGTGTGACCCTAAGATCCAAAACCAATACTAAGGTAAGTTCTGCCAGTTGAATAGCGTGTCTCCCAACCTAGCATCCCGTGGTCCTTGCGATCTATTAACAAGGTAAGTGACAGACATTAATAGGTTTACCTAGAATATAGAATTTAGAGTTCCATAACCCATTAGTCGACCAAGACCTTATGGATAGAAGACAGTAGGATGCCTATATAAGCAATTGTAGAAGCATGGAAAATACTAAAGAAAGACCCATGCGGCTCAGAAAATGCATGCGGCTCAGGGAGTCATGCGGCATAAGGAGCTATGCGGCCGGAGGCATTCCATGCGGCTCAGAAGACATGTGGCATGACAGTGCTCCCCTCCGATCCATGCTGCATTAATTGCTTTGACGGCTGACCCCTCTGAAAAGTTGACAGATCTGACACCAAAGCAGGTAATTATGACTCTGTCATGATGATGAATCTCTAGGGAAGAGAAAGAAATCTCTGACACGATCCCCCGAGAGCAACAAAATGCCACGTGGCCCTGCCACGTGGGTGTGCTTATGCGGCTCGAAGTGAAGACTTCCCATGCGGTTCAGAGTGAAGCTGTCCCATGCGGCTCGAGTGGAATCATCCCTATGCGGCTCAAGAAGATCATGCCCATGCGGCTCAAGCAGACACACCATTATGCGGTTCATACGGCTCATCATATGGTTCAGAAGTCTGAAGGAGGGGGCCACTGCCCAGACAGTCCTGACACGTGTCCTACGTCTTATGTGGCCCAAATTTCATGCGGCCCAAATCTCATGCGGCCCAATCTGCATGCGGCTCCAGTCTCACCATTGGCTCTCAGGACACGTGTCCTCAGCCGATCAATCTCCCAGATTTATGGCAATCCAAGATCGGGTCAAATCCCAATGATCTGGGGCACGTGGCAGGAGAATAAATTTGATTTATTCGCAGAGAATTATTATAAGGAAGATTTATGCCAATCAGCATTAATTGCTAATGGGGATTTGGTGTAATCTACCCTTAATGGTTCTGATTCGTCACAATCAGAAACGAACGGCCTGGATTGATCAATCCCCAGGCCGCCGCCATCTCCAAGAGCTAATCATTGGCAACCCTAGTAATCACATCCCACTATTATAAATAGCAAGGTGCCATTCCCTTATAAGATATAGAGAGATATACAAAAAAAATACCAGAGAAGAATACGTATACACAGAGAGACTTCCCCCATAGTCAGAGAGAGAATATACACAGAGAGAGAGAAGCCAGGAGAGCAATCAGAGAGAGAGCAAGAAGGCATTTCTTCGTCAACGACCAAGCAGATCTTCCCCGAGTCAAGGCTGCGTACCGATCGTCCAAAGAGTAAGGCATAGCGGCCGTCGCTTTCCCGAGCCTCTATCGTCACCCCCAGAATCTAAAATAAACAATCGTACTTAGACTGCTGTACCTAGGTTTTCGTCCCTAGGCTTTCTTTGTACGAGCGAGTTTGTATTGTGAGTCTAAGTTCAGTCCTCCGATAATTATTCTGTACTTTTACAATCAATGGCAAACACGATGGCGACTTTGCTTGGGACTAACTTCTCCACGGCTGAGGAGTTGGTGACGCAATCGAACGCAGCCAAACTTGGCTCTATACAACAGAAGATGGTCGTACGCTTCGACCAACAGGCGTTCGAAGAGATGCTCTCTGAAGGTAGCACTGGCCCGGTCCAGAAGCGCACCCGCACCATAAAGGCTCGCAAAGAGTGGAGGCCAAAATCATTTGCTCCTCCGCAAGCCCTTGATGGGGTGCTCTCTATTGCTCAAGATGGCGAGAAAGACTCCCCTGCGGCCCCACTTCAGACCGTAGACAACTCTGCTGTCCCCAAGTCCGGCAGAAGAAAACACTATGATGCTGGACTTGCAGGGGCAAAGAGGAACTCTACGCGATCCGAGCCGCAGAAGAGTATTAGCCGCAGGGAGAAAGCCCATGCGGCTACAACCGCCGACCGCATAAAGAAAACTCATGCGGCCACATCTGTCAGCCGCATAACTTATGCGTCTACAGTTGCCAACCGTACGGATGAGACTCATGCGGCTATTAAAGTCAATCGCTTGCAGAAAACCCGTACGGCCACAGATGCCAACCGCATGCGGTCAGCCTGCACGGTCGTGACTCCTAGCCGCATAAAGACTCATCCTACAACAAAAGACAGCCGCATGCAGACAGCCTACACGGTACCCAATACTAGCCGCATAGCGTCCATCCCACGCTTCTCTCGATCAGTCTTCGAACGGCTCTCATGCGGTCCTGACTCTGATCATTTTCTGGATGATAATCCAGACTCTGTGGTATTCGACTTAGACTCCTCCTATTACGCACCCACAAGTGCTAAAAGGAGGAAGTCTAGGGCAGCGCGGGCTTATCAAGTCCAGACGACTGCCCCAACCTCTGACTATCGGGGCGTCCCGCTGATTATCACGCGGGCCTCTGATGGGAAGTTGTATAAAACTACTCAAGTCCAGCCCCCGGCGGCAAACAGACAAAGTGGTTCCTCTGACCTGCGTGAGGTTATCCTCCACAAATGCAAGGAAAGAGAAGGAGCTTCGGGGTGTAAAGAGCCCTCACACGGACATCAATGCACCCAGATCATCGTCAACTGCTGTTGCAGCAACGCGGCGGTGACGGAAGACCAGCCATCCGTCTTCCAAAGACTACATCACCCGAGCTCAGAAGACGAGGCACCTTCTGTTGTCTCCTGCAAGTCCGCGCAGAAAGTTCTCGCCAAGGGAAGAGGGAAGAAAACGAGCATCTCCAGCCCAAAGGTGTCAACTACTGCAGCTAAGAAACCGTCGTCTAAAGGGTTATCCTCCACTGGAGTATTTCAACACACCTGTTCGAAGACGAAAACTGCTGCAGTAGGAAGTTCATCGTCTGCAACATTGGGGGTCGTCGGAACTGGGGGTAGCACTCCTCCAAACATCCACGACAATCTGATATTCCAGGAATACGGACTGGAGGAAGCAAATCCTCCGACGGATACAACAGATACCGACGTCCCCAAGGACATCCTAGACGAAGCAAGCTCCGAAGCTGGGGGTAGTGTTCCTTCCGAGTCCGAACCTAAAGAGAACATCCCCACATATCCTGATGATTTCTCGATGCACGGGTATGACTCGGAGGGTACATCCTCTACCACTCCTTCCGTCACTCCTCATGTGAAGACGGTGTTCATGACAGACAGCAATCAAGGCGGTTCCGGTGATCGCCAGCACATCGACACTTTGGAGGCCATATTGCACGCCTTGGTCAAGTCTGTAGACGAGATCAAAGCGGTGCTTTCTAATCTGCAGGAGGTGACACCTGGCCAGACAAGCACGAGTCCCGCAATCAACGTAGATTCAAATTCAGCGGCACCGAACCCGGGCAACAATCCTCCCGAGATAACGGCCCCTATCGCGACAGATGAGGCCCGAAAAGTAAGAAGAGAGGTTCAAGAGCTCCGAGCAATGTTCCATGCCCGAGAAAACTCTCAAGACCTCAGGATACGGCAACCATATCCTGCTGAATGGAGGGATGTTCCCTTTCTACCAAGATATAAGCCGTTCAATATCAACCCATATGATGGCAAGACTTCAGCAAGTCGGTACATCACTTACTTTGAGGTCACTACCAACCATCTGCCCCATGATGACGCTATCCTCACGCGGTTATTCATTGGGGCATTGGAAGGAGTCGCCTTCGATTGGTACCGCAACCTGCCGGACAATTGCATCCATTCCTTTGCTTGCTTCAAATGCCTGTTCTTGGAGAGGTTCTATGAGGTAGGGCAGGACGTCACGATGTCTACCCTCATGGACGTCATTCAAGGAGAAAAAGAGCTGACGAGGAATTATATTGAGCGGTTTCGTCAAACCGCAATGAAGTTACCATCTGGCAACCCGGACTCTTCCTTGATCGAAATTTGCCAAAAGAGACTACTCCCAACAATCAGTCTCTGGATGGGCGAGAGTCAATTCAAGGACTGGAAGGCTTTTATCATTAGTGCTACAAGTACCGAAGAACGATTAAAGAAGGCTCGCCAACTGGGATTACATATCTCAGAGGGAGAGAACAAGGGCAAGCGTCCCAGCACCACCAACGACAATGGGGGTAGCCCCTCCAACAACCGGCACAACAGAGGCAAGCAGGCTATGGTGGCCGATACAGCCCAGAAGCCTGAGTCGCAACCTGCGGACAAACAATGGCCTCAAATCACTTACTCTTTTGAAGACGGTCACGTCAAGCCTATCTTGGACATGCTCATACAAGGAGATAGGATTCAGCTTCCTCCACCAAGACGGGAGCCTCGGCCGGCTGATCTGGAGAACCCAAAGTTCTGCCATTACCACCGCTACGTCCACCATGCTACGCACGACTGCTACCAACTGAAAACCTCATCGATTCGAACGCTCTGGCCATCGATTTCGACGAGGTAACCGTGGCAGCCAACATGGTGTCCGTACAATTTGGCAGCTTCCCTCCAACAGAGACCCAGGACGGGGTTATACCCATCCCTCTGGCAACGATGGAGATTGCTAATCTCCCGCCTGCTCAAGCTGCTGGTCTAGTACCCCTCACCACATCACGAGGGAAAATCATGTGGGTCCATCCGGACCTAGTCCTCGAGGTAACTCAGTCCACTCCATCTTCTAAAAAGAAAAGTAGAAAAGTCAGATCCTGCCGTACCACCTCAGCAGATGAAGAAGAAGTCACGGCCGTTGTTACTCGATCCGGAGCACAATCTCAACCTGTGGCTGAAAACTCGACTGATGATCATTCGCCCACTACCACGGATGCTCCGGGACCGGCTCAGCCTTCGACGACCGACAAGCCTAGGCCGAAGGAGACTCGCTTCGACAAATCCCTCCGAAAGGAAACATCTCAAGGGCTGGAGAGGCCCTACAATTTCGACATCTTGGCGCAATTGGCCAATACACCGGCCAAATTGTCCTTATATGAACTCCTGAGGCTCTCGAAGGATGTCCGCACAGCTTTGAGCGATGCTCTTCAAAATGTCGACGCGTACCTGGCTCAGGTCAACCTCACGGGAGAAAATCAGCCCGCAGACCTCCAAGACAGTGCCTGTACGGGAGCAATGCCCAATATCGTCTTCACTCCATAAGACATGCTCATCAAGACTAATCTACACGATCGCCCATTATACTACACAGGCTACATCGGCGACATAAAGGTGGACCGGATGCACATTGAACCTGGGTCTTCCATAAGCATCATTCCAAAAGGACTACTGCATCATCTTCGCATCCCGATGCATCGCCTGACCCCTACAAACACCGCCATCAGCGGGTTCAATTCGGGCAGGAGCTACCCAATCGGGAAGATCCGTCTGAAATGTCAGATTGGCGATCTCCAATCAGAAGTCACTTGCTACGTCATAGATACCGACACTTCATACAACATCCTTTTGGGGTGCCCTTGGATACACGATTACATGATCGTGCCTTCCACGCTACACCAATGCTTCAAATATGTCGACAAGTACGGCTTCGTGAGGACAGAATTTGCTGACATCGATCCCTTCAAAGGGGTCGAATCTTATTACTCGGACTCCTGCCTATACGAAAAGTCGAAGAGGCACCTTGAAGGAGGAAATAAACAAACTGATGTTGAAGCAACCACGGGATCAGAAGAACCTCTGGCAATCCACCTCCAGGCTCGCAAACCAGGCAATTCCGTACCCCTTACGGCCACGCTGCGTAAGGACGCGATCAGCCTCTCGGCACAGGAAGAGCAGTTGAGAATCAGGCTGCCAAGGTCCGGCCAGGTACCGAGACCCACGACAGGGCCACTTACCATCAGATTGCCGAGAGTCGGTCAATCCCAAACAGAGAAGCTCAATCCCTCCGATAGACCTCTGACGATACGCCTGCCTAAGAAAGGTCGTCACCCCGATGCGAGGTCTGACACTTCAAGCGAACCAGCCACCCCTCGCTCCACATCAAGTGCCAGACTGGGGGTTGCTAGTCTACCGACAACCCCACGCTCCGCTCCGTCAGTTGAACCTCTGAAGATCAAGCTGACTAGGACGCCCTCTCAATCTTCATTCACACAGGGGGTAGCCGAAGAGGAACCAGAGCTAGCCAAGTATGTGGCTGCCCACACTGACGCTCCCTCCGCAGATGATGTAATCCCTCTAGAAAAGATACTTTACTTCATCAATAAAGGGTTATCTTTGGACTACACCGAGCTCAATAAGCTATGTACAATGTATGCTATGGAACACGGTATAGGCACTCACCTACATACACAGGTGACAAATGTGTACACCGCTATCCAACTTACTCCAGTAGAAGACGCTTACCGAATAATCGAGGGAGGGGACCACCCAATCATCTTCGGCCGGACGAACAACCCGCATCCCCTCGCCATGGAAGAAGTCGACTTCGGGTCAGATGCTGGAAGACTGCCTCTGTATCTCTATATCCCTCAATCCAAATATCTCATGCAGAAACAGGGGTATGATCTAGAGACAACGCCAGGACTGAACTACGGCACTGGACGACGATTACCTTTGAAGACGCCAGCCCCGACGGACAAACCACGGAACTACTATAACAAAACCCGATGCGGTTTAGGGTATGTAACGCCTACTACGACCCCTGAAAGCTCAGATGAAGAATGCGACTGGCAGTCACATTCAACCGGATCACCGACTTCCGACTCAGATACCAGCATCGGAGATGTGTTCAGACAAGTCATGTCAGTCAACATGGTATTCACCGACGCTTACGAGAAAGACGAAGACATCCCCAAAATTCTTGAGCTAGAGCCATGGGCCCAGCAATTAGACGCACAATGGGAAAAGCGGTTCGAACTGAGAGAACCTCCTACTGAAGATGAGGTCATACAAGTGGATCTCGGCAGCGAATCTTCTCCAAAACCGATCTTTATCAGTAAAAGCCTAACTGACGAAGAACGAGAGTCGCTGTTAGAACTTGTCAGAGAGTACATTGATGTGTTCGCCTGGAGCTATGAAGACATGTCGGAGTTAAATCCTGACATCGCTCTCCACAAACTCAATATACGGCCAGATGCAAAGCCAGTCAAGCAGCAACAACGACGCTTCTGCCCAGGCATCATGGACGCGATCGAAGCCGAAGTCAACAAGCTAATAGTCAGCGGCTTTATTCGTGAAGAGCAACATCCTGATTGGGTCGCCAATATAGTACCCGTCCTCAAGAAGAATGGAAAGATTCGAATCTGCATCGACTTTCGCAACCTGAACGAGGTATGCCCCAAAGATGATTTCCCCTTCCTATCACAGACATCATGATCGACAATACATGCGGCTTTGAACGTATGTCATTCATGGATGGATTCTCGGGGTACAATCAAATCAAAATGTCTCCCGACGACGAAAAGCACACCTCATTCCGAACCCCGATTGGCACATACTGCTACACAGTCATGCCATTCGGTCTAAAGAATGCTGGCGCTACATATCAGCGAGCCATGAGTATCATTTTCAGAGAACATTTGCGCAAGACAGTGGAATGCTATGTCGACGACATCGCCGTCAAGAGTCGCCGTAAGGAAGATCATCTGCAAGACCTGAGAACGGTGTTCAACTTAATACGAGCCCACAATCTGAAGATGAACCCTACGAAATCGTTCTTGGGCGTATCCAGCGGGAAGTTCTTGGGCTTCATCATCACTGTACGGGGTATCCATGTAGACCCCGAGAAAACGAGGGCAATCATGGAGATGGGTCCCCCGAGAAATCTCCGTGAACTTAGAGGCCTCCAAGGGAGGCTAGCTTATATCAGGAGGTTCATTTCCAACCTCTCCGGGTGATGCCGACCGTTCACCCACCTCATGAAGAAGGGAGTCTCATTCGTATGGGACGAGGAATGCCAGCGCGCTTTCGATGACATCAAAGAATATTTATCAAATCCTCCAGTCCTGGTGGCCCCGGTCCCTGGAAAACCATTCCTGCTCTATGTACGAGCAATGGAACACTCCCTCGGTGCCCTGCTGGCACAAAACAATGACGCAGGCCACGAGCATGCCATTTACTATCTCAGCCGAATGATGGTCGGGCCCGAACACCGATACACCGCTGTGGAGAAAGAATGCCTCGCCCTGGTATTCGCCATTCAAAAGACGCGGCACTATGTCACGGGGCAAACCATACATGTGATCTCACGAATCAACCCTCTCAGGGTCCTCATGACCAAACCAGGGGCACTCAGCTCCCGCCTCGCTACATGGGCGATATTGCTGTCCCCCTATCATATAATCTTCGTCCCGCAGAAGGCTGTCAAAGGTCAAGCCCTCGCAGACTTTTTGGCGGCCCATCCAGGATCGGAATCATCCAGAATATACGAAGAAATCCCAGATGAGGTCGTCGATTCAAATACAACCACCCACGATAACATATGGTGGATGTTCTTCGATGGCGCTTCAAGAACCGGACCCAAGGGAAACATCGTCGTCGGAGTCGGAGTAGTATTGGTCTCTCCTACCGGGCTAGTAATCAATCGCGCCTACTCTCTCACGGAACCCTGCTCTAACAATGTGGCCGAGTACAACGCTTTGGTCATTGGCCTCCAACTCGCAAGAGAACTGGGGGTAGAATACCTTGAAGCATACGACGATTCGCAATTAATCGTCAACCAGATTCGGGGGACGTACGAAGTCCGCCATGAAGACATGATCCCCTATCACCAAATAGCGATCAACATTATCTCATTATTCGAGGGATTCTTCATCGAACACGTCCCCAGACTCCAAAATATCGAAGCTGATGCCCTAGCAGGCCTGGCTGCTTCCCTAGCAGTGCCAAACCACTCTCATCATTCGGTCGATGTAATCGGCCATGAGCTGGTCTGCCCCAAGAACAACGTTCAAGCCATGGCGAGTTATTCTGCTCAGATGATCGACGAAGCGCCAGACTGGAGACAACCATTCATAGACTTCGTGGTCTATGACATCCTGCCCGAGAACCCGAAGGAGGCTACTTCTATCAGACGACGTTCTCTCAGATTCTTCTACGATACAGAGACGAAAATGCTATATCGCCGCTCCTACGACGGATTACTACTTCGGTGCTTGTCGAACGCAGAAGCCAAAGAAGCCGTACGAGAGGCTCATGACGGTGTCTGCGGGGCCCATCAGCCCGGCCCAAAACTACAAGAACGCCTTCGCCGGATGGGCTACTACTGGCCCACGATGGTGGCTGATGCGATAGATTATGCCAGAAAATGCAAGGCCTGCCAAGTCCACGCAGACTTCATTCACCAACCATCCGAATTTCTACATCCGACAGTAGCGTCCTGGCCATTCGAAGCATGGGGAATGGATATCATTGGTCCAATCACCCCACCTTCCTCCCGAGGACATTGCTTCATACTTGCGATCACTGATTACTTCTCAAAGTGGGCAGAAGCTGTCCCACTCGCCGAAGTCAAGACTTTGAACGTGATCAGCTTCCTGAAACACTACGTCATCTACCGCTTTGGACTGCCCCGAAGGATCATCCATGATAATGGTCCGCAGTTTGTAAGCCACGCATTCTACCGATTCTGCGACAAACACCGCATTCAGAATGTCGCTTCGACACCATACAACCCGGCAGCAAACGGGTTAGCAGAGGCATTCAACAAAACAATCATCAAACTCCTCAAAAAGTTTGTCTCCTCCAACAAACGCGACTGGAACGAGAAGCTCAGTGAGTGCTTATGGGCTTATCGCACCACGGTTCGAACAGCCACCGGAAATACACCATTCTCTCTGGTGTACGGGAGTGAGACAGTTCTCCCATTAGAGACTCAGATTCCTTCACTCTGAGTCGCCCTCACTTATCAATTGACAACGGATGATAACTACCGACGTCGACTACAAGAGTTAGAGGCCTTAGATGAAAAATGCCTCCTAGCTCAGCAAAGGATCAAATTATACCAAGCACGTATCTCAGGAGCCTTCAACAAAAAGGTCAAAGTCAGAACATTCCAAGTGGGCGATCTCGTTTTGGCAGTCAGGAGGCCAATGGTCATGACTCACAAGACCACCGGCAAGTTCCAGCCAAAATGGGAAGGCCCATTTATCATCGAGGCCGTGTTCTCCAATGGTGCTTACCGCCTCGCCAAGCAGAACAAAAACTTGCTCATGTTGCCCATCAATGGCAAGTTCCTGAAGAAATACTATGTTTAAACAACATTTTCCAGGGTTTTGAGTCATGTGCCCGCTGGTACCACTGAACTCAACCCCCTAATTTTCCAACTTATCGAGTCACGTACCCTCTTGTACCGCTGAACTCATATCCCAAATTCCCAAGTCATGTACCTGCTGGTACCTCTGAACTTACACTTTGATTCCAACATTCATGGATTGTCGAGTTATGTGCCCATCGGTACCCCTGAACTTACATCCCGGTCACTCTTTTGAAAGAAAGTCATGTATAATCATACCGCTGAACTTTCTTCCTACAAGAGATCCTCCCTCATGATCTAATACCTGCACTCCCAGTGCACAACAAAGGTAACGGATCCATAAATTTCCAAGATGACCATGTCCTCATCACCTCTGAGTCGTCCCATTTTCGCCAAAAACAAATCACCCCTACATAGAATTTCTATGTCCTCATTACCTCTGAGTTATTCTACGTACCCCCCTTCATTGAGCCCACTCCTGTCATGTCCTCATTACCTCTGAATGGGAAGGCTCCGTCGAAGAAACCTTCATACTTGCCATGTCCTCATTACCTCTGAGTAAGTATGATGATCCCCTTTCGACCTATTACCTGTACCCACAACCGGAGTACGCCAAGGGTAATGGGTCCACAAATGTCCTCTGTTGACCACAAATGTCCTCTGTTGACCACAAATGTCCTCTGTTGACCACCAATACCCTCCGTCGAGTTCGCTCCTGCCATGTACTCATTACCTCTGAGTAGAAAGACTCTACGTTCAAAAATCTTTCCTACTTACCATGTCCTCATCACCTCTGAGTCGTTCCATTTCCGCCAAAAACAAATCACCCCTCTACATAGAATTGCCATGTCCTCATTATCTCAGAATTATTCTATGTTCCCCCCGTCAAAGAAACCCTCATGCTCACCATGTCCTCAGCACCTCTGAGTCAGTATGATTGGTTCCTTTCTTTTTAAACTTGTTGTCCGTATCCAAAACCAGGGTACGTTAGGGATAATGGGTCCACGCAAAATGTCCCAATAAGAGGATTATTACAAAGCAAAAGAGTGAAGCAAATATATATATTCCATTCATTCAGAAATCGGTTACATCCACACGATTGCAAGCAAGTCAAAAGAGTTCTTCATGAAGACAAGAAGAAAGGTGAAACAAAATAAAAGACTACAGACAAACATCCACGAGAAGCCCCTACATCCTAGTTACAGGAGCGCATGTACCATTCCCTCAACCATCTCACATATGAAAGATGCAAGTGAAGAGCATCCTCGTCCAGAATAGGAGAAACAGGGTTCCCAGCGCTGTCACCCTCAACAGTCTCGATATTTGGAGAGTTGCCGTTCCCCTCAGGCGCAGGTTCTTCTTTCTTCACTTCCTCCTCAACAGAGGAAGATCCCTGGCTGATGACAGGAGGCTGCGGCTCCTCTGACGCCGCACTCTCAACATTCGGTGGAGATACTACGAGAACCAAAGACGAAGAAAATGAAAACAGTCAGAAATATTCATGCGGCTCATTTTAGACAAGTCTCATGCGGCTCAGTCATGGGACGCGTATGCGGACCATGTAGTTTGAGAAGTTCACGTCAAAGTCGTGTACATGAAGCATGCAGTGAAGCAGGCTCTGCTAGGGTTTCAAATCGACTACCTAATCCTTACCTTCGATGGCAATATGAACATCAAAACGAACGGGGGGCACGACAGTCGAGGGCGAAGCCGATTTCTTACTCCTCGCCACAGCCTTCTTTACTGCCTTAGAAGCCCTGGGTGCCATTGTTGTCTGATGATCAGAGGAAGAAAATACGACAAAAATCTGAGTCAAGAATAGTCTAAGAGAGAAGACCGTCCAAATGCCCTTCTATTTATTAACAGAGAACTGTGGACCGACGCCTCGTACAAACGCGATCAGCTCTTCGGTTATTGAGCCAAACCAGCCATTTGAAGACTGAGCTCTTGGGATCCTGTCCCAGAAAGATCCACATGTATGGCATAATGACGTGGCAAAGAGCTTATGCGGTTCAAATGGCCATGCGGCTGATAGCAACTATGCGACTCAGATGGTCGGGAGGCAGAAATTTCTATGCGGCTGGGCCATCCATGCGGCTGAGACGCCCCTGCGGCAGAACTTTCCATGCGGCCAAGATATCCATGCGCGGCCAGAAGAATATCCAGCCATGCTTCTTATTCAAAGTATTTCAATTTTACAAATTGAAAACTTTGAAGGGGGTCCTGTAGAAGCATGGAAAATACGAAAGAAAGACCCATGCGGCTCAGAAAACGCATGCGGCTCAGGGAGTCATACGGCATAAGGAGCTATGCGGCCGGAGGCATTCCATGCGGCTCAGAAGACATGTGGCGTGACAGTGCTCCCCTCCGATCCATTCTGTATTAATTGCTTTGACGGCTGACCCCTCTGAAAAGTTGACAGACCTGACACCAAAGCAGGTAATTATGACTCTGTCATGATGATGAATCTCTAGGGAAGAGAAAGAAATCTCTGACACGATCCCCCGAGAGCAATAAAATGCCACGTGGCCCTGCCACGTGGGTGTGCTTATGCGGCTCGAAGTGAAGACTTCCCATGCGGTTCAGAGTGAAGCTGTCCCATGCGGCTCGAGTGGAATCATCCCTATGCGGCTCAAGAAGATCATGCCCATGCGGCTCAAGCAGACACACCATTATGCGGTTCATGCGGCTCATCATATGGTTCAGAAGTCTGAAGGAGGAGGCCACTGCCCAGACAGTCCTGACACGTGTCCCAAGTCTTATGCGGCCCAAATTTCATGCGGCCCAAATCTCATGCGGCCCAATCTGCATGCGGCTCCAGTCTCACCATTGGCTCTCAGGACACGTGTCCTCAGCCGATCAATCTCCCAGATTTATGGCAATCCAAGATCGGGTCAAATTCCAATGATTTGGGGCACGTGGCAGGAGAATAAATTTGATTTATTCGCAGAGAATTATTATAAGGAAGATTTATGCCAATCAGTATTAATTGCTAATGGGGATTTGGTGTAATCTACCCTTAATGGTTCTGATTCGTCACAATCAGAAACGAACGGCCTGGATTGATCAATCCCCAGGCCGCCGCCATCTCCAAGAGCTAATCATTGGCAACCCTAGTAATCACATCCCACTATTATAAATAGCAAGGTGCCATTCCCTTGTAAGATATAGAGAGATATACAAAAAAAATACCAGAGAAGAATACGTATACACAGAGAGACTTCCCCTATAGTCAGAGAGAGAATATACACAGAGGGAGAGAAGCCAGGAGAGCAATCAGAGAGAGAGCAAGAAGGCATTTCTTCGTCAACGACCAAGCAGATCTTCCCCGAGTCAAGGCTGCGTACCGATCGTCCAAGGAGTAAGGCAGAGCGGCCGTCGCTTTCCCGAGCCTCTATCGTCACCCCCCAGAATCTAAAATAAACAATCGTACTTAGACTGCTGTACCTAGGTTTTTGTCCCTAGGCTTTCTTTGTACGAGCGAGTTTGTATTGTGAGTCTAAGTTCAGTCCTCCGATAATTGTTCTGTACTTTTACAATCAATAGCAAACAGCAATGACATCATGTAAGGTTTTAATTCTCTCAAAACTCGAACTACTTGTATTTCTTTTCAAAAATCTCGCGTATTTGTATTTTGACTATCTTGACCAACGCTGCAATTACAGCCTAGTTTTGCAAGCTTACCCTTTTATCGAGCTTGATTCAAGACATATGTCTATTGGGGACGCCCGCTAACATATTGTCTAATCAGAATCATTGTATTACGGTATGATCAACCATGATGCATTTGGTTCGCTCTTCATCTAATCATCCTACGTGGATTGAGATATAGATGTCTCGGGGATCTCATCCACGACTGCTTTGATAATTCCTCTTGAATTATACATTCGCCCTTGAATCATGTAATTGTGTTCAGTGACATCTCTCTTGAACTTTTTATTGTTTTCGTCTTTCACTGATTGGAAAGATAAAAGCTCGTAACTAATAGATAGATACAGAGTATTCCCATGGCTACGATAGTTGTATACGGAAGTGTAGCTACCATCGGCCAACCCTGTGAATGGAACCTTGCCTTGAGTTACTCGTCCTCCCTTCGTCCCTAAACCTACTGTCTTGATCTTTCGGTCATTAGAGTTTAAGAATGATTAGGGTTTTACCCTTAGTCAAATGCCAACCTAGGAGACTACCTACTCTCAAGAGACCAATTGTTGTGAGCCACTAATTATTTGTTGAAGCTTGCTTTAACTAGAGCCCTTGTGGCAATAGTCTGACAGGTTTGACACATATAGAAATTTACGACTCATTTGTTAGAAACCTTTTTATATGATGTGCTTAGAGTTAGTTACCCCGTCGATAACTCTTGTATACTATGGACGTGTATATCCCTCTATCTTATCGACCATGTGTCATTGTACACCATTGTTTTCCTTTTATTGAGGAATGATCCTTGACTCGACTTAATCTACCGTATTTCGTACGTCGTGTCTTATTCTTTATTAACAAGAGTTGAGGTACAATATTCGAGCTTTGAAATCCTTCCAACTTCATTATTCCTAAAACCATGTCCTAACTTCTAAGGTGGGTAGACTGTAAGCCTCCTCAATTTTGGGATATACAACTATTACCAATTGATTAGAATAATTTCCATTAGCATGATAATTAATGCCCCATGGATTCCCACTTTTCATTTAGATCACTTTATGTCCCCGACCGTGCCATTAATATTCGGAGCACGAGACCAGCTGTTTCCTCTTAACAAATTTCACATGCAAGATCTAGACGAGTCCACCTTCATCTAGGTATATCATGTCCCACTCAAACCCGTCCCCTTGTACTCTATTTTTGTGGTACAACTTTTAGGTCAAAAGCACTAGCTAAAACCCTTACCATAGTGCCGGTATACTTTCCGACTTCCACTAGAGCCTCAACCTTAACTCAATTCCTTCGATCCAATATATGGTTATGATCTACTCGAAGCCCACTATGCACATGCCACTAGTATGCCACCCAATTGAGGTCTCATGTGCTCCTTAAACACAAAGTCACTGAAGGCACATTTTGAGCTTTGGGGACCTAGCTAACCAACCTGACTAGCAACTAGCTCAATCCCTTGGGTAGAAACCTATTCTAGGATACCATAATCTAGTAGGAATAGTTTTATCATTGGGATCTTATCTAGTCCATATAGATTGAAACCCAATGTTCATCCAACCAACG
Source organism: Iris pallida (assembly GCA_029216955.1). Classification (NCBI taxonomy): domain Eukaryota; kingdom Viridiplantae; phylum Streptophyta; class Magnoliopsida; order Asparagales; family Iridaceae; genus Iris; species Iris pallida. The sequence goes on from JANAVB010035617.1 coordinate 4,524,018, forward strand.
ACTGATGTCCAAAATAGAGAACCCATTAAGAACCAGTAGAACCCATCCATATATACCACCGTATTTGGACTATAAGACCAAACTAATTGAAATAGGTCCCTATACCTATGATGTAGTCTCCACCTCTTAGAATGTGATGTCATTCGTAACCATTATTCCATCTACCTAGAAGTCGCAATACGATCTTGTATTGCATTTAGATTCTTTGCTCGTGTGTTTAAATAACCACGGGAAAGATCACAATCTTGATTTCTCAAATTCGGTTCTATTATAGAAACTGTTAGAATTTCGAGAACAGAACTTCTGTATTGCACGGATTGTAGCCCCTCTGAGAAGTGAAGGGTTCTTCGATTTAGCAAGTGACTAGACTAGAGTAGCCCAATCTAGCAAATAAGACAATAGGTTCATAAACTTTCCCCCTATCTGCATCATTGGAAACTCTCTACCGCTCTTGAAACTTCATAATTGCTCTTGATTACTCTTCCTTAAACTTCCTGTCCTTTCTATTTCAGAGCAGTGAATGGACATCCTTATTAGAGTTTATCAACATTTCTTAGCTACTTGTGTAAGTTTGTTGCTGTTAAATTTTGGGTTGCTTGATAGATACGAAAGGAGTATAGATACCATATGCCTAGATATTTGTTGGTAGGAGTGTTAGCAACCAATTAGAAGATTTTAAGATTTTAGTTTGAGGAGTAGTGTGACCAAAGGTGGGTAGAAGTCCCGGAGGCTATATGGCTAGGAGAAGAATACAAACTATTTTTGAGGAATTAAAATTTAAGGAGATTAAGGTTCAGGTAGATGTCTTATTGAATTTTAAGGAATAGTTATGGAATAGAATTTCGAGAACAAAATTATTTTTAAGGTGGGTAGATTTGTAACTCCCCTTCCCAAAAATTTGGAATATTTAATTTTAATTATTTTATTCGAATGGTGATTTTAGTTTGTAAATAATTATTTAGTTAATTTTTACGGTGGATGACTTAAGTCCTTGTGGAGTTATGGAGCACAAAACGATTAGCAATCGTGGCGCGGATAGTGCAGTGGCGTGCCTTGACTAGCGTATTAGCCATGTCAGGAAAACCTAGCCATAGGGATGTCCTAACTAGGAAAACCACTCAAAGTTGCGACGTGACTCCTATAAACAATTTTAATTATTTATTATTAAGGTTTATTGACTTGTGGAAGACCCGGTTATACCATTTTTGCCCGAACTGAGTCCAAGCCCCTGTAGGTCATGCAGCACGTCCACTGACATTCGTGTTGATGGAATTTGGTATGAGTGTGTTATATTCCGTTTTAACGATTTAATGACTATTTCTAAATATTCATAATTTAATATTATAAATATCATTATTAATTAATATTCAATAATATTTGTATAAAATAGGTCCTTGTACATTTTGGGGATTTTTTAGACTGTGCATACTGGTAATATATACCATTATTGATTTATCAAATTTATTATTATTATTATTATTATTATTATTATTATTATCAATATTTTTATTATCAACATTATTGGAGTTACCATTATATAATATTATTCAAATAAATGATATATATATACATGAATTCGTATTTATGTAAATAAGCCCAACTCTAGGAACAAATGCCATTGGGAGTTATTTGGATTTTTCCGAGATTATATATATATATATATATATATATATATATATATATATTATATATATATATATATATATATATATGTAAAATATATATATATATATATATATATATATATATATATATATATATATATATATATATATATATATATATATATATATATATATATATATATATATATGTGTGTGTGTGTGTGTGTGTATATAGAGATATAATAGGATAAGTTATTTGTAAACTATACTTACAGATTAACCCTACAGGGACCCAAACGCAAAGATCGACATTATAGGGACTTATGTGGAAAATCATTGGTGGGCTAATATTTCCAGCAGCCCCACCCGAGAGGACCACCCCTCTCGGCTGAACCTTTCAGCCCGAGCAGAACCTATATGTAGTATATATAAATAAGAGATCGAGAGGGGGGAGTTCATTTAAAACCCTACCCCCTCATGAGCCGCCAACCACCTGGCGACCCACTGGAGCCACCCCACGTGGCCAACGGCCGGCCACGAGTCGCCGGACGGCGGCCAAGGAAGCCGCGCGCGCAACAGAGTCGAACCAAAACACAGCGCACCCGACTCAGGTATGCCACTTCGCCATCAATGTTCTTCTCGATTAATCAACCGATTTCGACCCCGTAAAAGCCTATGCGTAGCCAATATAATCCCCTACATGACCCTTCGATTTGTTTCGAATGTGGTTGACCATATTTTTTGGGAAACTGATTCGAATATCGGAAAAATCCTACCCCGAAACAGGATTTATGTCAGTCCATGTACCCATATTAGGAGATCGATTCAGATCGATCTAACACCAGATTATAAAGTGTATTTGAACAAAGTTTTAGAGTACATGACCAGTATTAGAACCCTTCTTTTATTTTCTGTTTTGGACTAGTATAGATTCAGTTAGATGGTTCGAAAATCCGGAAAAACCTTATTTCGAAAATTGAATTTAATGAAAAACCATCCGATACGACGTGCATCCCGCCAAACCGGGACACGTGGCCACAAACCGAAGGCATCGAATGGTGTGTAACGGCTTCGTGGTCGTGTGGGCTTCGACGGAATTCAAATTGGTCGCGTGTGCACGACGAATTTGATGCGTATCTATCGAAATTTACCATATCGGTCTCTGTGCAAGTTTCCCAATTACTTCGTGCACGTTCGTCAGATCGAGACGAAACTTGTGCCAATAGGAACGTATCATTTTTCTGGTCCTGTATGCCAAGTTTGGACCAATTCTGAGACAGTTGAATCGGAACACCGTTTTGCGGGCCCCACGGTCCGACTCAAAGGGCAATTTTGTGCACGGCCCGCCGAAATCCAACTCTAGACATACGGTTGGGTTCGTATCGAAAAACCGGATCTGTTGACATATAGTTTGATGACTTTAGAGATCATTGACTCTGGCACACTTTTCGGTGTAAAGCGGATCCAACAGCGAACATCATTTTTGCTTGAAATTATCGTTTTGCCCCTGTGTCCAGAATTGGACTTAAGGACAGGCAATTCTAGCTAATTTGACTATTCTGAGAACTTGGTACTATTTATTTTAGCATCTGGAGACTTCTGCATGTGTTGACTGATTATGGCTCATTGAGTGGTATATTATTATTGGTTTCACCAGCTAAGGACCTCAGGCAAGTGCACTTTCTGATTGCTTTCGATTCATAGTAGTCTTTTCATTTCATGTCTATACATATATCTTGCTGCTTGTTGACACGCTCGTCACACGGAGTAGTCGGGAGGGGAAATATCTTAGTAAACATATGGACTACCCAGAACTATCCCCCGTATCTTTTGTAAATGATAGCAGCTGCACATGACACGTACAGTGTGCCGTATTTACCCCTTAGCCATTCATATGTTGAAAAGGATATTTTACACCACATAGGTAGATGTCTTTTATTATTTTTCTTTTTCTTCTCCACCGTGCCATGTCATCAGTACTTTCTAGTTTTCATATCTCATATGCTATTTTCATGTCTTGTTAACTCTATTGTGTTTTTGCATTGCCGTCGGTTTGTGTACTTGTTCCATTCCTGACTGAAAACCAACATTTTTCAGGTTTAGCCGCGATCACTCTTAGCATTGGGAAGGCTTGGGTATGCTGAGGTCAACCTAGAAATAGATAGCATTTGTATCAATTTCATTAATTGCAAAATCATGTATTTTCTTTAATTATAATTGTTGTAAATATTGTAACAAATTTAGAAATGTGAATGAGCAGCAAATGTTATTTCTTGAGCATTTATTTCTTGCGGGCTTGACAGCGTTCTACCGTCGACTCTACGGCGTAGGCTGGCTTTGTTTGCCATTGATTATAAAAGTGCAGAACAATTTTATAGGAGGACTGAACTTAGACTCACAATACAAACTCGCTCGTACAAAGAAAGTCTACAAATGAAAATCTAGGTACAGCAATCTAAGTACGATTGTTTATTTTTGATTCTGGGGGTGACGATAGAGGCTCGGGAAAGCGACGGCAGCTCTGCCTTACTCCTTGGACGATCGGACGTAGCTTTGACTCTGATGAAGAAATGTTCTCGAGATGTGTGGAAAGACTCTTCTGTGCGTGCCTTTGTCTCCCTGTGCGTCCAGCCGGGTGGAGAGAATCTCTTTCTCTCTGGAATTCTTCTCCTCTTTTTCTCCACGGTTTGCAAGGGAATGGCACCTTGCAATTTATAGAAGTGGGGGTATGATCATTAGGGTTTGCAATGATTGCCCCCCTTGAAAAGTCGGCGGCCAATAATCTGGACCATTAATCTTGATTGCATCACATCTGAGCAGTTAAGTCTTGATTGCGCCAAATCTGTATGGGCAATTAATGCTGATTGCAATAAATCTTCATAATTTGTCATGACAAGCTCGGATCTCCCGCTACGTGTTCAATTTGCTTATTTACAACAAATCTGATTTAATTCGAGTAATTATGGTGATTGCACTAAATCTGGTTGTTATGATTTGCGAGCAGCCATAACTCCGAGAGGATAAGACAGCCACGTGTTTCAACTGTCATGAGGATTGCTACGTGTATCAACTGTCATGAGGACCGCCACGTGTCTCAACTATCGTGAGTGGGATGTCCTGACAGAGCCGCATGAATGCAGTCTCTAAATAAACTGCATATGGGTGGCTCCCACACTCCTAGCCGCATGAAGATAGCAGCCGCATGAAGGTGGCAGCCGCATGAAGATTGCAGCCGCATGAAGGAGGCAGCCGCATGAAATTGGCAGTCGTATGAAAGAAGCAGCCGCATGAAGGTGGCAGCCGCATGTAGGAAGCAGCCGCATGAAGGGGGCAGCCGCATGAATAGAGCAACCACATGAAAAGAGCAAGCACATAGGAGTGACAGCCGCATAGGGGTGGAAGCCGCATGAGGAGCTTTGGAGTTGGTGGATCGTGCCAGCTATAAAATATTTTCTTCTTTTCCCTAGGAACACGCCATCATGTCAGAGTCATCATTTCGACTTTTATGTCAGAGCTGTCATTTGTCAGAGCTGGCATTATCAGGGCTGCTGTCAGAGTAATTAATTCAAGCTGCTGCTTTATGGCCAGTTGTCAGATCGGACAGCGTGAGGCCACATGGCGTGGAGCCATCCGAGCCGCATGAAGGACTTTTGGAGCCACATGAGGCTCCTTCTATTTGTGAGCCGTATGGGATCCTGAAGGACTTATGAGCCGCATGAGGCTCCTTCTGTTTTGAGCCGTATGGGCTTTCCTTGTCTTTTTTAATGCTTCTACAAGACCCCCTTTAAAGTTTTCAATTTGCAAAATTGAAATACTTTGAATAAGAAGCATGGCTATATATAAGCTCTTCTGGCTGCATAGGATATTCTGACCGCATGGACTTCCTAGCCGCATGGACTTCCTAGCCGCAGGGACTTCCTAGCTGCATGGACTGTCTGGCCGCATAGGCTCCCTGCCACGTCTCCCTGCCACGTATGTATCTCATTTATTGCCCTTGATTTGCTCTCGGATTTAAAGCCGCTTTTTAGGGCAGGATCCTAAGGGTCAGTTTTAAATATTCAGATTTGCCTCGATGCCCGAAGAGTCAATTCTGTTCTTTATGCAGCACGAGGATCGAAGCGTCCGTCGGTTCATGAGCCCCCCTTTTGTCTGCCTATAAATAAGAGGGTTTGTGGAACGGGGAGACTTCTTTACTTTCTCTCGTCTTTAACTCTTCTTGTCCTAAGTTGCTGCCTTCGTCTTCCTTTCTCCGCCCATCAATCAACAATGGCCCCCAAGTCTTCTACAACCGCGGCGAAGGGTAAGGGAGTGGCTTCTTTGTCAGCCACGACGCCTGAAGTTCTCCCTGACGTTCAACCAACCATTGCTGGTAAGGGTTTGGACAGATCGTATACTTTAAAACCCTAACAAAGACGGCTCTGTTGCATACTTTATGCACAAGCCTTTAATGCGTTCCTCGTTTTCATCGAACTGTTCAAATTGTATGGGCCGCATGTACGTCCCATGTCCGAGCCGCATGAGGGTATACCCCATGTCCGAGCCGCATGGGAATTGTCTAGTGGCCGTATAAACACTTCACAAACTGAACCGCATAATGACCCTTCGAACAGAGCCGCATAAGTCCCTCTGAATCGAACCGTATGAAGCCCCCTCAAACAGGACCGCATAAGCTCATCTGGACTGGGCCGTATGAGGCTCTGGCCATCTTCTAACTTTATTTCTTTTTATCTTTGATTCTTGCAGCATCCCTGCCGAAGGCTGAGATATTTGTGAAGGAAGAGCTGCTACCTCCTTTCAAACAAGAGTCACTACTCGTTAAGGAGGAGGTAATACAAAAAATAGAGGAACAAAAAGGAGGGCTGGCGCCTATTGAAGTTGCTGTAAAGGAGGAGCCCCAGTCTGACGGCGGTAGTATTGGGAGTTCTGACCCTCCTGCTCCGGACGAGGATTTTGCTCAAGTAGATCCTTCATATGAAAAATGGTTGAGGGACTGGTATATGCGCCCCTGTAACTAGGATTCGTAGGCTCTCCTAAATTTCCATCTTTTGTTTTGGTATTTCTGTCTGTCTTTAGCTGCAGTTTGTGTTTTGTTTCTTTTGGACATCAATGTAATCTTCTTCCTTCTTGTCTGAACAAAATTATGGAGAACTTTTCTGGCTTGCTCATGAGATGTAGTCATGTGAATGTAACTGATTTTGAATGAACAAAATACATTCGCTCTATTCTTTGCGTGTAGTAGTTGCCCCAATGGGAGACTTTTTGTGGACCTATTATCCTTGGCGTACCCTGGTTTTGGATATGGATAATAAGTTGGGAGAGAACCAACATACTTACTCAGAGGTAAGGAGGACATGGTAAATATGAGGGTTTCTTCGATGGAGCCTTCCCACTCAGAGGTAATGAGGACATGGCAGGAGTGGGATCCATGAAGGGTACATAGAACAACTCAGAGGTAATGAGGACATGGAAGTTCTATGTGAGGGGCGGTTTGTTTTTGATGGAAGGGGAACAACTTAGAGGTAACATCGACGTAGTTGTCTCAAAAAATCTGTGGATCTGCTACCCTTTTTTTGCACTGAAAGTATGGGTATTGGATCATAAGAAGGGAGCTCTTTTAGGAAGAAAGTTCAGAGGTCGGATCATACATGACTTACTACCTAAAAGATGCGATATAGATTTATCTATAGTAACCAGAGTGTGAGTTCAGCAGTACTTGCGGGTACATAACTCAACAATCTGGGAGATTTGGAGTTATAATGTGAGTTCAACGGTACCAGGGGGTACATACCTCAGCATTCTGGGATATTTAAAGTCGGAATGTGAGTTCAGCGGTTCCAGGGGGTACGTAACTCGTCATTCTGGGAAATTTGTAGTTGGAATGTGAGTTCAGCGGTACCAGGGGGTACGTAACTCGTCATTCTGGAAAATTTATAGGATGTCATTTTAGACGTAATAATTCTTTAGGAACTTGTCGTTGATGGACAACATGAGCAAGTCTCCATTTTGTTTTGCGAGGCGGTAAGCTCCATTGGAGAATACAACATCGATGATGAACGGGCCTTCCCACTTTGGCTGGAACTTGCCGGCGATTTTGTGAGTAATAACCATCGGCCTCCGAACTGCCAGGACGAGGTCGCCCACTTGAAATGTTATAATTTTAATCTTTTTGTTGAAGGCTCCGGAGATACGTGCTTGGTACAACTCGATTCGTTGTTGAGCTAACAGGCGCTTCTCATCTAGGGCCTCCAACTCTTGCAGTCGGCGATGGTGATTATCATCTGTTGTCAACCGATAGGTGAGGGCGACACGGAGTGAGGGGATTTGAGTCTCCAGTGGGAGAATTGCCTCACTTTCGTATACCAGAGAGAATGGTGTGTTCCCAGTTGTAGTCTGTACTGTAGTACGGTACGCCCATAAGCATTCGTCGAGCTTTTCATTCCAGTCGCGTTTATTTGATAACACGAACTTCTTGAGAAGCTTGATGATTGTTTTGTTGAATGCTTCAGCCAGACCATTAGCTGCCGGGTTGTATGGTGTTGAAGCAATATTCTGGATTCGGTGTTTGTCGTAAAATCGATAGAAAGCGTGGCTTGCGAACTGCGGACCATTATCATGGATGATCCTTCGGGGCAGTCCAAAGCTATAGATGACGTGATGCTTGAGGAAGCTGATCACGTTTGAAGTCTTTACTTCTGCCAGCGGAACAGCCTCCGCCCATTTGGAGAAGTAATCTGTGATTACGAATATGAAGCGATGTCCTCTGGACGAAGGTGGAGTGATCGGACCAATGATGTCCATTCCCCATGCTTCGAATGGCCAGGATGCCACCGTCGGATGTAGAAACTCGGATGGCTGGTGGATGAAATCTGCCTGAACTTGACAGGCTTTACATTTTCGTGCATAGTCTATTGCATCTGCAACCATCGTGGGCCAATAATAGCCCATTCGTCGAAGGCGATCCTGTAATTTTGGGCCAGGCTGGTGGGCCCCACAGATGCCATCATGAGCTTCACGTACGGCTTCTTTGGCTTCTGTATTTGACAGACATCGAAGCAGTAATCCATCGTATGATCGCCGATATAGCATTTTTGTCTCTGTATCGTAGAAGAATCTGTGGGAACGTCTTCTGGTAGAAGTGGCTTCCTTCGGATTCTCTGACAGGATGTCGTAGACAACGAAGTCGATGAATGGTTGTCTCCAGTCTGGTGCTTCGTCGACGGTCAGAGCGGAGTAACTCTCAACACATTGAACATTGTCCTTAGGACAGACCAATTCACGGCCTATTATGTCAACCAAGTGGTGAGCATGATTTGGAACTATTAAGGAAGCGGCGAGGCCTGCTACGGCATCGGCTTCAATATTCTGGAGCCTGGGAACGTGTTCTATGAAGAACCCTTCCAAGGACGAGATGATGTTAATCGCTATTTTGTGATAGGGGATTATGTCTTCATGACGCACTTCGTATGAGCCCCTGATCTGGTTAACGATTAGCTGCGAGTCACCGTATGCTTCAAGGTGCTCTACCCCCAGCTCTTTTGCAAGTCGGCGGCCAATAACCAAAGCATTTTTCTCGGCCACATTGTTTGAACAGGGCTCCGTGAGATAATAAGCTCGATTGATCACCAGCCCGGTGGAAAAAATCAGCACTACTCCGACTCCAGCGACGATGTTGCCCTTGGGCCCAGTTCTAGAAGCGCCATCGAAGAACATTCGCCATATGGTATCATGGGAGGCCACATTTGAATTAGCGACCTCGTCTGGAATCTTTTCGTCTATTTTGGTTGACTCCAAACCTGGATGAGCTGCTAAAAAGTCTCACAGAGCTTGACCTTTAACAGCCTTTGCGGGACGAAGATCATGTGGTAGGGGGACAGTAATATCGCTTAAGTAGCGATGCGAGAGCTGAGTGCACCTGGTTTAGTCATGAGGACCCTGAGGGGGTTGACTCTTGATATGACATGGATGGTTTGTCCCGTGACGTAGTGTCGTGTCTTCTGAATGACAAAAACCAGAGCAAGGCACTCCTTTTCTATGGCAGTATATCGGTGTTCCGGCCCCATCATCATTCGGCTGAGGTAATATATAGCCTTCTCGTGGCCTGCATCATTGTTTTGTGCTAGCAGAGCACCGAGAGAATGTTCCATCGCTCTTACATAGAGCAGGAATGGTCTTCCAGCAACCGAAGCTACCAGGACTGGAGGGTTCGTTAGATATTCTTTGATATTGTCGAAGACGCACTGGCATTCTTCATCCCATACGAATGAAATGCCCTTCTTCATGAGGTGGGTGAATGGCTGATATCGTCCGGAGAGGTTGGAGATAAACCTCCTGTTGTAGGCTAGCCTCCCTTGAAGGCCTCGGAGTTCACGGAGATTTCTCGAGGGACCCATCTCCATGATTGCCTTTGTCTTCTCAGGGTCTACGTGGATACCCTGGAAGGTAATGATGAAACCCAAGAACTTTCCGCTGGATACGCCCAAGAAGGATTTTGTGGGATTCATTTTCAAATTGTGCGCTCGCATCAGGTCGAACACTGTCCTCAGATCATGCAGATGATCTTCCTTAGAGCGGCTTTTGACGGCGATATCGTCGACGTAGCATTCTATTGTCTTGTGCAGGTGGTCTCTAAAGATGATGCTCATAGCTCTTTGATAGGTGGCGCCAGCGTTCTTTAAACAGAAAGGCATGACTGTGTAGCAGTATGTGCCAATTGGTGTTCGGAATGATGTATGCTTTTCGTCATCAGGGAACATCTTGATTTGGTTGTACCCCGAGAAACCATCCATAAATGACATACGCTTAAAGCCGCAGGTGTTGTCAATCATGATGTTTGTGATAGGGAGAGGGAACTCATCCTTAGGACATGCCTCATTCAGATTACGAAAGTCAATGCAGATTCGAATCTTTCCATTCTTCTTGAGGACTGGTACTATGTTGGCGACCCAGTCTGGATGCTGTTCCTCGCGGATGAAACCACTGGTTATCAGTTTATTGACCTCAGCTTCAATGGCATTCATGATGTCGGGGCGAAACCGTCGTTGCTGTTGCTTGACCGATTTTGCGTCCGGACGAATGTTGAGTTTGTAGATTGCAACCTCGAGGTTCAGTCCTGGCATATCTTCGTAGCTCCAGGCGAACACGTCGATGTATTCTATGACGAGTTGCAGTAGTGATTCCCGCTCTTCGTCTGTCAGATTCTTGCTCCTCACCAAGATTAACTTGTACAACCTCATCCTCGGTAGGAGGCTCTCTTTGTTCGAACCTCTTCTCCCACTGCGCATCTAGTTGTTGTGCCCACGGCTCTAACTCAAGAAGTTCAGGAATGTCTTCATCTTCTTCGTAGGCGTCGGCAAATGCCATATTGACAGACCAGACTTGCCTGAGCATGTCCCCGATGCTGACATTCGAATTGGAAGTGGGTGATCCGGTTGAGTGTGAGTGCCAGTCGCATTCCTCGTCTGAGCTTTCAGGGGTCATTGCCGGTATAACATAACCTAGCCCACATCTGGTTTTGTTGTAATAGTCTCGTGGTTTACCAGCCGGGACCGACAATTGTAAGGGTAACCGCCGTCCAGTGCCGTAGTTTAAGCCTGGTGTAGTTTCCAGATCATACCCTTGTTTTTGCATGAGGTACTTGGATTGGGAACTATACAGATAAAGGGGCAATCTCCCGATGTCGGGTTCGAGATCAACTTTTTCTACCCTAAAGGGTTGTGGGTCATTCTTCCGGCCGAAGATGATTGGATGATCCTCTCCCTCGATTATGCGGTAAGCGTCTTCTACTGGAGTAAGTTGGTTTGCGGTGTAGACATTTGTTACCTGTGTGTGCAGGTGAGTGCCTATACCGTGTTCCATAGCATACATTGTACAAATCTTATTAAGTTCGAGATAATTCAAAGATAGCCCTTTATTGATGAAGTAAGGTATCTTTTCCAGTGGGATTACATCATCTGTGGATGGAACATTGGTGTGAGCATCCACATACTTGGCCAGTTCTGACTCTTCTTCAGCTACCCCCTGTGTAAATGAAAACTGAGAGGATGACTTAGGCAGCTTAATCATCAGGGGCTCTATGGGTGGAGCAGAACGTGGAGTCGTTGGCGTACTAGCCGCCCCCAGTTTGGTGCTTGGTGCTGGGCGGGGAGTTGTTGGCTGGCTAGCAGTCCCTGGCTTAGCGCTCGACTGCCGATTCATTCTGGGAAGATGAATCGTCATTGGCTTGACAGAAGGATTAAGCTCCTCTGTTTGTTGCTGGCTAGCTCTAGGCAGCCTGATTGTTAGTGGCTCTGTCGTGGGTCTTGGCGCTTGGTCAGACCTTGGCAGTCGGATTATCATCTGCCTTTCTTGTGCAGAGAGACTGATTACGTCCTTATGCAGAGTGGCCGTAAGGGGCGCAGTTCTGCCAGGTTTGCGGGCTTGGAGATAGATTGTCAGCGGTTCTTTTGATCCAGCTGCCGCCTCAGTTTGAGCTTGAGTATCTCCTTCGGCAAGGTGCCTTTTCGACTTCTCGTACAAGCATGAATCTGAGTAGTTGGATTCGACCCCTTTGAAGGGATCGATGTCGACAAATTATGTCCTCACGAAGCCGTGCTTGTTGACGTACTTGAAGCACTGGTGCAGTGTGGAGGGCACGATCATGTAATCGGGTATCCAAGGACGCCCTAGGAGAATATTGTAGGAAGTGTCCGCATCTATGACATAGCAGGTTACTTCTGACTGAAGGTCGCCGATTTGGCTCTTCAAGCGAATCTTCCCGATCGGATAGCTTCTGCCTGAATTGAAACTGCTGATGGCAGTACTTGTCGGTGTTAGACGATGCATTGGGATACGCAGATGATGTAGTAAGCTCTTTGGGATAATGCTTATGGAGGAACCGGGGTCAATATGCATCTGGTCCACCTTGACATCGCCAATATACCCAATATAATACAGAGGGCGATCGTACAGGTTGGTCTTGATAAGCATATCCTGCGGAGTGAAGACGATGTTGGGCATCGTGCCTGTGCAAGTACTGTCTTGGAGATCTGCAGGCGAGCTTTTCCCAGTGAGATTGGACTGGGCCAGATATACGTCGGCATTCTGGAGTGCTTCGCTTAGTGCGACGCGGACATCCTTGGAGAGTCTCAGGAGCTTGTATAGCGACAATTTGGCCGGTGTGTTAGCCAATTGTGCCAAGATGTCAAAGTTGTAGGGCCTCTCCAGCCCATGAGGCGTCTCTTTTCAGAGCGGCTTGTCGAAGCGAGTCTCCTTCGGCCTAGGCTTGTCGGTCGTCGAAGGCTGCGAGGGTCCTGGAACTTCAGCAGCTGTCGGCTGATGGTCTTCAGCCGAGTTGCCCGGTGGAGGTTGGGTTTGTGCGCCGGAGCGGGTAACAACAACAGTAGCTTTTTTGACCTCTGTCGAGATTGTGCGGCATGATTTAACTTTCCCATTCTTCTTCTTGCTAGTGGAGGGAGGTGCGAACTGAGTCACCTCAGGTACCAAGTCCGGATGGACCCACATGATCTCCTCCCGTGATGTGGTAAAGGGCACTAGACCAGCAGCCTGGTCTCGGGGAGGTGGAAGGTTGGCGACCTCCATCTTTGCTCTGGGGACGGGTACTACTCCATCTTGAGTCTTTGTCGGAGGGAAGTTGCCGAATTATAATGACACCATGTTGGCTGCTACGGTTACCTCTTCGAAATCAATGGCCAGGGCCTTAGAATCGATGAGATGCTGGATGTATCGCTTCTGTTGGTAGCAGTCATGTGTAGCATGGTGGACATAGCTATGGTAGTGGCAGTACTTGGGGTTCTCCATCTCTGTAGGACGAGGTTCACGCCTTGGAGGAGGGAGTTGAATCCGACCTCCTTGTATGAGCATGTCCAAGATGGGCTTGACATGGCCGTCCTCGAAGGAGTAGGTCATCTGAGGCCACTGCTTTTCTGTCGACTTTGATTCAGGTTTTGGGGCTGTGTCGGCCACCATAGCCTGTTTTCCCTTGTTGTCTCGATTGTTGGAGGGGTTACCACCATTGTTGCTGTTGGTGCTAGGGCATTTGCCTTTGTCCTCTCCTTCCGAGACGTGTAATCCCAATTGGCGAGCTTTCTTTAATTTGTCTTCTGCGCTAGTGGCGCTAATAATGAAAGTCTTCCAATCCTTAAACTGACTTTTGCCCATCCAGAGGCTGATCGTGGGAAGCAGCCTCTTTTGGCAAATTTTAATCAAGGAGGAATCAGGGTTATCGGAAGGTAACTTCATCGCGGTATGGCGAAATCGCTCGATGTAGTTTCTTGTCAGCTCCTTTTCTCCCTGGACAACGTCCATGAGGGTAGACATTGTCACGTCTTGTCCTACTTCTTAGAACCTCTCCAGGAACATACGTTTGAAGCCGGTGAAAGAATGGATGCAGTTGTCCGACAAGTTGTGGTACCAGTCGAAGGCGACCCCCTCCAGTGCCCCGATGAACAACCGTGTAAGGATGGCGTCATCATGAGGCAGATGGTCGGTTGTGACCTCGAAGTAGGTGATGTACCTGCTTGCAGATGTCTTCCCATCATACGGATTGATGTTGAATGGTTTATATCTTGGTGGGAAGGGAACATCTCTCCACGCAGCAGGATACGGTTGTCGTATCCTGAGGTCTTGGCAGTTTTATTGGGCATGGAACATGGCCCGGAGCTCCTGGACCATTCTTCTTGCCTTTCTGGCCTCGTCTGCAGCGGTAGGGGCCGATATTTCAGGAGGATTATCACCCGGGTTTGGTGCAGCTGAATTCGAATCCGCATTGACCGCGGGACCCAAGCTTGTTTGGTCAGACGTTCTTCCTTGCAGAGTTGGAAGGGCCGCTTTGATCTCGTCCACGGACTTGACCAAGGCATGCAGTATGGCCTCCAGAGTGTCGATGCGTTGGCGATCACTGGGACCGCCTTGGTTGCTGTCCGTCATGAATACCGTCCTCACATGAGGAGAGATAGAAGGAACGGTAGAGGACGTGCCCTCTGAGTCATAACCTTGTACAGAGAAGTCGTCAGGGTATATGGGAATGTTCTCCTCTGGTTCGGACTCAGAAAGAGTGGTACCCCCAGCTTCAGAGCTTGCCTCGTCTTGAGAATTATGGACGTCCTCGGGGACGTCGGGATCTGCTGCATCTGTTGGGTGAACCGTTTCCCCTGGATAGTCTTCTTGGAACACCGGATTATCGTGGATGTTTGAAGAAGTGCTACCACGGCTCCAATACCTGGCAGATTTCGTCTTTGAACGGGTATATTGGTAAACTCCTCCTGTAACGGTGGTAGACAACCGCTTAGAAGAGAGTTTCTTGGTTACGCCGGTTGAGATTTTTGGACTGGAGACATTCATTTTCTTTCCTCTACCGCTGCCAGGAATCTTCAGAGCAGAATTGCAGGAGGCGACGAGAAGAGCCTCGTCTTCTGAGCTTGGGTGTTGCAGCCGTTGAAGACGGACCGCCGGTCTTCTTGTACTGCTGCCTTGTTGTAGCAGCAGTTGACAATGACTTGGGTGCATTGATGTCCCTGACAGGACTCTCTGTACATCAAATCTTCGTCTCTTTCCTTACGTTTGTGAAGAATCACGTTGCACAAGTCACTTGTTTTGTGGGCCCGGGAGTTCTGAGCCCATGAGTGTGTTGGCCTCCTGCCTGCTCCCTGATGTGGGGGTAGCACGAGTACTTGCCCCTAATCCTTGTTGGAAGATTCTTGATAACTATCCCGTTCGTTGGCCGTCGGAGGCTGGACACGGATAGTTTTATACAACTTTCCATTAGGGGCCCGCGTAATAGTCAGAGGGATACCCTGATAGTCAAAAGTTGGGACAGCCGACTGAGCTCGCCGAGCCCGCGCTGCCCGAGACTTCTTTCTTCTAGCACCTGAGAGTGCATAGTAGGAAGAGTCCACGGAGATTGGCACATGAGAGCATCTGGGGTCAGGATCGCCTGAGAGGCGGTTGAAGACTGACCGTGAGCCGCATAAGACAGATGGTATGCGGCTGGGATCGGTGGCCGTGCTGGCTGTCTGTATGCGGCTGGTATGTGTGGCCGCATGACCCTTCTGTATGCGGCTAGGAGCGGTGGCCGCATGAACCTTCGGGATACGGCTGGAAGTCATGACCGTGCAGGCTGCCTGCATGCGGCTTGCTGTTTTGGCCGCATGGGCTTTCTGCATGCGGCTGACTTCCGTGGCCGCATGAGTCTTCTCCATTCGGTTGGCAATTACGGCCGCATGAGCCTTTTTCATGCGGCTGACGCCCTTATGCGGCTCGGATCGCATAGAGTTCCTCTTTGCCCCTACAAGTCCAGCATTATAGTATTTTCTTCTGCCGGACTTGGGGACAGCAGAGTCCTATATGGTCTGAAGTGGGGTTGCCTGTGAGGCTTCTACGCCATCTTGAGCAATAGAGAGTATTTCTTCGAGAGCTTGGGGAGGAGCGAATGATTTGGGCCTCCACTTCCTGCGGCCCTTCTTCGTACGGGCCCGTCGCTGGACCGGGTCAACGCTCCCGTCGGAGAGCATTTCTTCAAACACCTGTTGGTCGAACCGGGCGACCAGTATTTGTTGAGTGGAGCCAAGTTTGGCTGCGTCCAATTGCGTCACCAACTCCTCAGCCGTGGAGAAGTTAGTCCCCAGCAGAGTCGCCATCGTGTTTGCCATTGATTGTAAAAGTGCAGAACAATTTTATTGGAGGACTGAACTTAGACTCACAATACAAACTCGCTCATACAAAGAAAGCCTAGGAATGAAAACCTAGGTACAGCAATCTAAGTACGATTGTTTATTTTTGATTCTGGGGGTGACGATAGAGGCTCGGGAAAGCGACGGCAGCTCTGTCTTACTCCTTGGACGATCGGACGTAGCCTTGACTCCGATGAAGAAATGCTCTCGGGGTGTGTGGAAAGACTCTTCTGTGCGTGCCTTTGTCTCCCTGTGCGTCCAGCCGGGTAGAGAGAATCTCTTTCTTTCTGGAATTCTCCTCCTCTTTTTCTCCAGGGTTTACAAGGGAATGACACCTTGCTATTTATAGAAGTGGAGGTGCGATCATTAGGGTTTGCAATGATTGCCCCCCTTGAAAAGTTGATGGCCAATAATCTGGACCATTAATCTTGATTGCATCACATCTGAGCAGTTAATTCTTGATTGCGCCAAATCCATATGGGCAATTAATGCTGATTGCAATGAATCTTCATAATTTGTCATGACAAGCTCGGATCTTCCGCCACGTGTTCAATTTGCTTAATTACAACAAAAATAATTTGATCCGAGTAATTATGGTGATTGCACTAAATCTGGTTGTTATGATTTACGAGCAGCCATAACTCCGAGGGGATAAGATAGCCACGTGTCTCAACTGTCATGAGGATCGCCACGTGTATCAACTGTCATGAGGACCGCCACGTGTCTCAACTGTCGTGAGTGGGACATCCTGACAGAGCCGCATGAATGCAGTCTCTAAATGAACCGCATATGGGTAGCCCCCACACTCCTAGCCGCATGAAGGTAGCAGCCGCATGAAGGTGGCAGCCGCATGAAGATGGCAGCCGCATGAAGGTGGCAGCCGCATGAAGGTAGCAGTCGCATGAAGGAAGCAGCCACATGAATAGAGCAACCGCATGAAGAGAGCAACCGCATGAAGAGAGCAACCGCATAGGAGTGATAGCCGCATAGGGGTGGAAGCCGCATGGGGAGCTTTGGAGTTGGTGGATCGTGCCAGCTATAAAAGATTTTCTTCTTTTCCCTAGGAACACGCCATCATGTCAGAGTCATCATTTCGACTTTTATGTCAGAGCTGTCATTTGTCAGAGCTGGCATTGTTAGGGCTGCCGTCAGAGTAATTAATTCAAGCTGCTGCTTTATGGCCAGTTGTCGGATCGGATAGCGTGAGGCCACGTGGCGTGGAGCCACCCGAGCCGCATGAAGGACTTTTGGAGCCGCATGAAGGACTTTTGGAGCCGCATGAGGCTCCTTCTGTTTGTGAGCCGTATGAGATCCTGAAGGACTTATGAGCCGCGTGAGGCTCCTTCTGTTTTGAGCCGCATGGGCTTTCCTTGTCTTTTTCCATGCTTCTACAGGATTGGACACGTCTCGTATCCGAAAAAGCGGGTGCGGGTCGTGACAGACTCTAGCACATTTTTCGGTAAAAAGCGGATCCAACGACGGACACCATTTTGACCCAAAATTACCGTTTTGCCCCTTTGTCTAGAATTGGACTTAAGGACAGGCAATCCTAGCTAATTTGATTATTTTGAAAACGTTGGTATTGTCTGTTTCAGCATCCGAAGACTGTTGTACGAGTTTGACTATTGTAGCTCACTGAGTGGTATAGTATTACCGGTTTCACCAGCTAAAGACCTCAGACAAGTGCACTTTCTGATTGCTTTCGATTCATAGTAGTTTCTATTTCATATTTATACATATGCTCTCTTGCTTGATGACACGTTGTCACACAGATTAGTATCATGGATTTGTTTATACTTCGTGACTGTCTTTTACATGATTGCCATGCTTGCGACTGGATTTCATGTGTACTAGCTGGGCGGAAAAATATCTTAGTAGACATGTAGATTACCCAGAAACATCCCCAAAGTGTCTATTCTTGAAAGATAGTAGCTGCACACGACACGTGTAGGATGCCGAATTTACCCCTTAGCCGTTCATATGTCGAACAAGATATTTCAAAACACATAGATAGGTCTTTTACTTGTTTTCCTTATTTTCTTCACCACTTGCCAAGACATCCTAGTTACATGTTTCACTAGTTGATACACCTTGTTGTGGAGTTATCTACTTGCTTTCTAGACATGCCATGACATCGGTTACTTTCTAGTTTTATTTCACATATGTTATTTTCATGTCATATGTTACTTTCTAGTTCTATTGTGTTTTCGCATTGCCGTCGGTTTGTGTGCTTGTTCCATTCATGACTGAAAACCAACATTTTTTAGATTAGCTGTGGCTTCACTAAGCATGGAGAGATATGGGTGTACTAGCAGACAAAAACCTAGAGATTAGATAGCTGTGTTGTAGTCATTTTAAATATGTAAGAACATTGTATTTGCTTTGAATATAATTCTTGTAAATATTGTAATCTATTTTGAACATTTATTTATTATGGGCTTGACAGCGTTCTACCGTCGACTCTACGGCGTAGGCTGGCTTGGACACGCACTTGTATCCCAAAAAGCGGGTGCGGGTCGTGACAACCGAAGCCACCCACATGAGCGAGGAGTTGCCTCGACCGAGCAGGACTTAGAGCAGGCCATCGCATGGCTAAGTCCGAACACCAACGACATTTCGATTCCTCCGATTGAGCTGAACGGGACGGGGCATTACAATAATCACCTACAAAATATTCTATCCTTCTGTAGAGGCTTAAAATTAAGCTGTGCAACCTATAAAAGTGTTCGATCATCAGATGGCGCCAAATCATTACATTGTACCAAACAATCAAATTGCCCAACATCAGGCTGTGCCAATGTCAGGTTGCGCTGGAGTCAGGTTGTTTGAGCGACATGTGGCGCACTTCCTCGAGAAGCTGTAACGGCATCATCATTACCTGACAACTGACAGCATGAAGATTAAGGAAAATCCATTCGAATCCCGTGCAATGCGGCGCTCGAGAAGATTTTGTCAGCATATAATTAATGCTGACAGCTGGTTCGAGCAAGTCACTGTATGGCGCAAGGATTAATTAGTACAGCACAGAAGACCTAGTCAAAGGCGTCAGTCATTGAGTTGTGCCTATGCGCAGCTTAACAAATTGGCGCCGCTTGATCAACTCTTATTTTAAAACAGGGTGACATGGCGTGCAAGCCATCAACTTTGCAGAGTTTGCCCACTATACTGCCCACGAACACGCGTATCTCAATCAAATGATGCTACGCATCTATAGCAGTTGGTGCAAACCGCTCGCACAGGTTGTTACGTTGCCCCTACGTGCAACTTGATGAAGCGCACGCAAGGTGATCAAATAGTATTTAGGACAGAGTGACATGGCGCACATGCCACTAACTTCACAGAATGTGCCCACTATACTGCTCACGACCACGCATATCTCAATCAAACGATGCCGTGCATCCACAGCAGTTAGTGCAACCGTTTGCGCAAGTGAACATGAGGCACGTAACCTGAAGCGCGCGCAACCCAGAATAACTGCTAAACAGTTATTTTAAGAACTCTATAAATAGAGTTTCAAATCTATTTCAAAGCATCAAGTGTGATCATAATCTCCTGCCAAAGTGCTGTTGCATTCTCCAGAGGCTCGTGTCTTCGATATCACATCGTCCAAGGGATAAAGTGATCGTCTTCTGATCAGATTCCTATAGTTGTACTTCCCTAAAATTCAGTTATACTACTGTACACTTTTCTTAGTTTGTAATAAAACTTTTGTTCTTTGTAAACAAAATGGCGACTCTGCTGGGGACGACTTTCTCCTCCGACGAGAAAGTGACAACTCAATGTGATACCACGTCAATCGGCAAGACGCAGAAGACCCCAGTCGTTCAAGTCGACCAGACAACCTACGAGACCATGATCAATGCTGGGGGTGCCAAGCGCCCTGCTGCTGCTGTTAAGAGTAAGACGTGCTCTGTTTGGACTCCTAAGTCCTCGATGGAGCAATTTTCTGTCTCTGCACAACTTGCATCTATTACTGCTTTGGGGCAACCTAAGGGAGACAGACTTTTGGCTAATCCCTCCACTTCTCCGATTCTGAAATCGAATGAGACTCTGTCTCGACACACTGTTGTCCAAAATAAGAGAAAGCGCCCTTTGGCCTTATCTTCCCTGGCGCAACCTGCACATGTTCTTGCTTCTATGCAACTTACACCCATTACTGCTTTGGCGCAACCTAAGGGAAATAGCCTTTTGGCTAATCCCTCCACTTTTTCGACTCCAAAATTGAAGAAAACTCTGTCTCGACACACTACTGTCCAAAACAAAGGGAAGCGCCCTTTGGCCTTTTTTGCTCCAGCGCAACTTGCTCATGTTTTTGCTTCGGCGCAACTGGCGCATGTTCATGCCCTGGCGCAACCTGCACGTACTTCTGCACTAGCGCAACGTAAAGAGAAGTGTTGTTTAGTGATTCCCTCTTTGCCACCAAATCAGAAGTTTAGCGAGAAATTACTAAATCAAGGAAAACGCTTTTTAGCTTTTCCTCATTTTGCTCGAGTCGTTGACTGGGTGGAAAGTACTGCTCTCCTTAACAGAGACAACCAAATCTCTGTCGGGAAGATGGGTTCTATTCAGAATAAACCTTCCATGCAAAAGAGCATTATGCCTACTCCAAAGAGATCAGGGCGGGATCTACCAACCTTATGTATTTCAAGATCCCGACGAGACAAACTACTAGTATCTCAGGTAGATGCACAGTAGCTCATCTGTCAGACTTGCGTACCTATGTAAACAGGTGCCAATTAGGCTCAACCTCGGGAAATCACAAGATGTGTCAAGTACAACCGGCACCAATTGCTAACTTATACCAGAGGAAGAATGCTGAGGTGAAAGATCCTGTGACTTACGCAAACCAGCTTAGCACGTCCTTGTACACTCAAGGTACATGACACCTCAGGAACAGGAATCATGTCCCAAATATCGTCAAAGACTACATTCCTATAACTTCTTCTCGTCATGTTAGTGATCTCCGTGAACTCTTAATACAGAAGTGGAAGGTTCAAAATCCATCCTGTCCAATGGTAGTCCAACAGCAACAACATCAGTGTAATCACCACCATGAAGTTGTTATCAAATGTTGTTGTCAGTCAGCCAAGCGGTCCGTCTTTGACCGTTTGAATTTTGTTCAGACTCCTGAACCAATCCTAGTGGACGAAGATGAGTTACTCTTTGCTCCTGTCAACATGATATCTCGAAGCACTGGGGTGGAAAATGTCCAAGACGTAATGCATCCCGCAATCCTAGTCAGCAATACTTAGATCGGATTAATGAATCCAATGAAGGAGTATATAAATATACTAGACCATGAAGCCGAGAAATAATCGGTCAAAGGAATCTTTCTTCCGACCAAGACACAATTGGTCAAAGGAATCTTCTTGATTCTAACCAAGATTCCTTCAATCAAAAAGATATCTCTATCATTTATTCTGGAGATAGTTCTTTATGTGACTTTGAAGCTGATAGTGAAAGTTCTGAAAGGACCATTCTTTCTACTAGTTCGTCTTCAAGGACTAGAGAAGTGACTGTTTATGCCATCACAGAGGATCAAGATACTTCCAGTTCTTCCAGTCAAGAGCAGAGAATTGCTGCTTTTGAGGCTAGTTTGAAGAACATGACTGAGATGATGACAGGCATGCATGTTGTGATTATGGCACAACATATAGTTCCACCGGTCGCGAATCTGATTCCGACACAGGAACCTGTGACAACATCAGTTCCCACCAATATTGTTTTGGGGGTACAATCTCCTCACACCGCTTCCATTCCTGTGCAGGCTATTTTAAGTCAATCTGGTGCCGAGGGTGGTACTTATCATGCGGTACCCCCTCCTAACACATTGAATCAATCCACTACTCTGTAACCAACGGTAGATACCAATAAGGCAGTAAAACTTTTACGTACTCAATTTGAAGCTTTCAAATAGAAGGATGGCCTGTAGAAGCTTGGGATCAAACAGCCCTATCCCACCCCCTGCTATTATGCCGTTTGATGGCATCACATCTCCAAGTCAATACCTCAATCACTTTGAAGTGATGACTGATCAATTTCAACCAAATGGTGCTCTTCTTACTAGAGTATTTGTCGGCTGTTTAGCTGGTGCAGCATATAACTGGTATCGTAGTTTACCAGATGGGTGTATAACCTCTTTCGTTGGCTTCAAACAAATGTTCTTGGAACGATTTTATGAGAAAACCAATGACATGGCTATGTCTGCTCTCATCAATATCAAACAATGACATAATGAAACGACTGAACGTTTCATTGAACAGTTCCATCGTGAAGCACTCAAAATACCTCTCGAAACTCCATATGCTTTAACTATAGACACTTGCAAATCAAACTTGTTGCCTATTATCAGCATGTGGATAGGAACAACACAGTTCCAGGATTGGCCTTCTTTCATAATGATGCCAAAGCGGCACAAGAGAGCGCTGACAAATTCAAGCAATTAGGCATTCAAATGCCTAATCTTGACAAAAAGGAACGTGCTACACTAAATAATAATGGCCGTCAGAACAATCTTAAGAGCAAAGAAACTTTGGCCATTAACCTCAAAGGCAAAGAAGCCCTAGCCATCAATGTAAATCAGCCAACATCTACCCCTACAGCACCACCACAACGGGCACCTCGTCCAAAAGAAGAATACTCTTTCGATGAAGATGATATCATGAGTATCTTTGATTGCCTCATCAAGAGCAATAAACTCCAACTGCCAGAACCTAAACGGCCAGATGAAGTTGGTAAGACTGACCATCATAAATATTGTGTTTATCACAGTTTATTGGACATCCAACTCGAGCGTGCTATGTGCTCAAGGGTAAAATTCAAGAGATGGTCAATTCCGGTGCAATTACTCTCCAGCAAGACGAGAAAACTGTAACGGCTAATGTCGTCTCTTTACAGTTTGGAGATTTTCCAGCTCAACTTGTGCAGGACGGTGTCATCCCCATTCTGAGAACTACTCTGGAAATTGTTAATCTTCTACCTGCACGTACAGCTGGTCTTGTTCCTCTGTCTACTGATAGAGGGGAGATCATATGGATCCATCCAGATTTAGTGGCAGAATTTGAAATACCATCTTCTTCCACCAAGTCCAAGAAGGCCACTAAAAATAAATCATGTCATATGATTTCATTTGGTGAACATTGTCTTCCACCTCTAACTATTACCTTTATCTCGACAGCAGATAATCATTCTTCTTCTTCCACTGATAAAACAATATTGTCAAAATCAGAAGCCAAATACCAACCGGCTTTCCATCTGTACAGTCCACAATCTCGTGAACTCATGACGAAGATGGAATATGATCTACAAAAGGCTTCTAGTTTGAATCATGGAAAGGGATCTCTTGTACCTCTTTCTCTATGTCTTTCTCACAACCAATCTCGGATTGGTTTGGGTTACTGGACAAATTCTCCATCTTGCCAAAAGAAACCTTCTAGAAATAAAACCCAGGCAAAGAGTTGCAATATGGTGTCCTTTGAGCCTGTATCTGAAGAAGAAGTCTTAACTGGTACCAGATCTGAGAAACCTTACCTAAGTGACTATTCAGAAGGTCAAGAAAACCCTGCTCCAGCTCTTGAGGCTCCTCAAGCATCATCTTCTCCTGCTGTCAATAATCTATCAGCTTTGTCACCCCAAATAGAGCCAACTCTTTCCAAACCGATGACAGCCAACAAAGGAAAACAGCATGTCCGTTTCGACAAAGTATTGAAGAAGACTTCAACCTTGGGACTTGAGAAGCCGTATAACTTTGATATACTGGTTCAGCTGGCCAATACTCCGGCAAGATTGTCAATTTTTGAGCTACTCCGTCTTTCGAGGGAGACTCGAAAAACGTTGAGTGAAGCTTTGACACAAGCTGATACTTGTCTAGCACTTCTCAAGAAACCAGAGGATGAGCCTATAATATGCCTTCATTGTCATAGTGTGATGGAACTAATGCCAAACATCACCTTTACACAAGATAATATATTATTGGAAGATAATCGTCATGATCGACCCCTCTACTTTATAAGATATATCGATACCATGAAGGTTGATCGTATCTTGATCGATTCTGGGTCTGCACTTAGCATCATGCCAAAGACTCTACTAGATGCATTGAAGATTCTCGTACACAATCTTTCGACAACCATCACGACAATCCTGGGATTCAATTCTGGAAGAAGTGAACCTTTAGGAAAGATTCGCCTGAAAGTTCAAATAGGCAATCTTCGTACAAAGGTTACTTTCTACGTGATTGATAATCACGGCTCTTACAATGCTTTGCTGGGAAGACCCTTTCTGCATGAGCATAACATTGTACCATCCACTTTACATCAATGCTTCAAGTATGTGGATGTTAATGGAGAAGTCCAAAAGGAAATAGCTAATTTAAATCCTTTCAGAGGCATTGAAGCATATTTTACGGCCTCTCGGATGTACAAAGAGGAGTTCATGAAAGTTGTATTGGCAATGGATAGTGAGGAAGATTAGAAACATACTTCAAAAGATGTTCTCATGATCCCCGTCAAAGGACGTGCTACTTGTCCCTCTTCTTTTCAAACATTGACTATACATCTTTCCTCTCATAACAAACAGCCTTCTGCTGTAGAAAAAGAACAAAGGGAGCTCACCTCTTCTGAGCCTCTTGTTATCGACCTTCGTCGTAACAAACCATCTCCTTCTTTTTCTCCTCCTATGGTTATCAACCTTACTAAGCCTTCTGTGAAGGCTAAGAATTATGTTGTAAACGATGATGTACAAATCAATAAAGTAGCATCTCCTTTACAGTATACTGATGTCTTTTATTATACTCGATGTTATTTAAAAATATTAGATAACTTCGAACCACTTGCCATAGGAGCAGTTGAAGCTTTTCGAAACGGAGTATTGCTCGAGCCAATGCAGGACTCCTTCTTCTTAGTTTCTTCCAGGAAGAAAGATGAACTTCCTATACTTTTTAGTAAAGGAACAGAACAGAAGATCACACCCGACAGTGAAGAAGAAAATCACGATAATGGAAGACTTCAACTACGTCGTTATAGTCAGCAATCAAAAGATATTATTTAAAAGATGGGCTATAATTTTAAAGCTGGTCTCAATGGCGGCAAAGGATGGCAAACTCCTATTCGTATTCCTGCTCTAAAAGGAAAATCACAACAATACTACAACAAAATGAAGCGGGAATTAGGTTATACGTTACCAATTCCGACTCCAGAAGCCTCCGAATCCGAGGAAAAGGAACGATGTAACTCTTCTGATTCTATCTCATGGGATTCAGACACCAGTGTAGGGCATGTCCATCACGTGACTCTATCTTCCAATATGGTGACTGTCGAGTTCTTGAAAGATGATGAAGACTTTGCCGAAGCTTCTGAATCTGATCCTTGGGCACAAAGGATGGATACTCAATGGGAGCTTCGCTTTGAACAACGGGAGCCACCTACTGAAGATCAGTTGGTTCAAGTCAATATTGGAGATAAAATTTCCCCAAAATCGATATTTGTCAGCAAAAGCCTCCCTGAAGAGGATAAACAAGAGTTCTGGTATCTTCAGAGTCAGGAATACCCTTCCTCTCAAAATCTCCCGTGGAGTCCATACGAATCATTAATCCTGTCTTTTGAAACCCAATTGTTTTAAAAGATATCTTTTCTTTATGATAAATCCGTATTATCACAGATATTTTATCCTTTTAGACACGATATTCTGTCTTTATGTCCCAGCAGACTTGAAGATCATTTATAGAAAAATAAGTTCACATCCACATTACCTCTGAATTCTATTTTCTATATCAATAGATTCACGTCCACATTACCTCTGAATCCTATCATCTATATCAGTGACTGATTACGTCCACATTACCTCTGATAAAGTCGTCTTTTGAAATGACAATATTCTGAGTTATATTCTGTCATGTCCACATTACCTCTGAACATATATAATTAATATTGTTATTTTCTTTTAGGGAATATGTCATGTCTGGTACCTCTGAGCATATTTTTCTATCCTTATCTATTACTTATATCTACTATAGGTATATAATAAGTAATAGAATCACGAAAAGAGCATTATTTTGTTGCCATAATGTTCAAAATGTCAAAAAAATGTACATCATTTGAAAGGCAAAAAGACAAAAAAGATTCTATAGACTGCTTCATTGAGGAGGCTGAATGCTGAGATCAATGATTAGTCTTTTCAAATTCTCAGCCCTCTCTACTCTGGAGTCAAGTATCCTTTGTCTTACAAGAGCTCTCCCGGATTCTGGTTCAAAAGGTTGCAACGTTTCTGCTCGACAGTCCAGTTCTACACCTTCGACTTGGAAAAGTGCATCCTGCTGCATATTTAAGTCATCTAGTTGACCTGCAGCAATTTGATGCATCTCCAATACTTCTTATTCGCGTCGTCGAGCTGCTTTAACTGCTTCTTGAAGTCGAGCCATTTCAATTTCCAGTTCTTGGAGACGAACTTGATATTCAACAGCTTCTTTTTCCTTCTCTGCAGCTTCAATTTTATAACGTTCAACATAAGAAGTTGTCTCGACAATGCGAGATTCTAACTCTGTAGAACGTTGTGAGAAAGCTACCACAGAAGCTTCAAATTCTGCTTTTCGTATTGCAGCATCACGAGCCATCACCTCGCATTTAGTATCTACAAGTTTTTGGATGTTTCCTCTTGTTAGATCTTTGTAAGACTTGATCGATCCTTCAAGTTCATTCAAAATATAATCTAAATAATTGACTCTATCCAGATCTCCAATCTTGCGGATAGCCCCAATGATGAAGGAGGAAGGGCCCCTAACTGATTCATAAGTTTGGTCTTTTTCTATGACCATTTGAATTAGAGGCTTCAGAGAAGTGAAGAAAGCATTAGTATAAGCTTCGACAACAGCTCTATTCATTGCTGAGATCCCAGGGTAGCCACTTTTATTGGAATTCTTGTTTCTGAAGTAACTAGAGGAACTACAGATTGTACACCAGGAGATCCGAGTACTGGCATCATAGAAGAACTCCCCTCTCTAGTTTGGGTACTCATATCCAAAGGAGCCATAGTCGAGCTGAAACTGAATGTGGTCGATGCAGCTTTCGCAAGTGTCCCCACAGGACCCACTGTAATCAAGATGCACAATTATCACATATAAATTACAGTAATTAAGGTAAATAAAAGTAAAAATTTTACCTGATCCTGGCAATACATATGGGGTTTCACGGGGCATGTCCAAATCAGAACGGAGTCTGGCCATGGTAGTTTCAGACACAGCTGTCTGACTACTCCCAGCCTCGGAATCGCCTGATAAGAAACAGCTTCTTTCGGCCCCTGATTCTGCCTGGTTAACTGGAGGAATCTTCTCTGGATCCCTAACTTCAAATACTTGTTCAGTAGGGGTCTGAGTCCCTGCAACCACAGTATTGGGATTTTTATCATTTCCAACATCTTCAAGGGCCGTGGTTTGATCTTCTTTATCTTCAGGATCATTATTTTTCGGGCTCGGATGTCCCTCTTCAATAATTGGATTTTCACTACAAAAATTTGTCAGATTAGTGACGTCTAAATACGTCGCTAATCTCAGCGAAATCGTCGCTAAATTAATTTAGCGACGTTTAGGGCGACGTTTCAGGAACGACGGAAAAAACGTGTCGCTAAACGAGAAAACGTCGCAAAACGTCGCTAGGGCGA
Source organism: Iris pallida (assembly GCA_029216955.1). Classification (NCBI taxonomy): domain Eukaryota; kingdom Viridiplantae; phylum Streptophyta; class Magnoliopsida; order Asparagales; family Iridaceae; genus Iris; species Iris pallida. Next base: position 4,551,940 of record JANAVB010035617.1, read on the forward strand.
CGCTATTTCGTGACGTCAATGACGTCGCCAATTAGCAGCGTTATTTGCGAAATTTGTTATTTGACGCTAATCAGCGACGTAAAAGGCGACGTTATAGCCTGGTCGCCGTTTAGCGAGAGTTTTGCGACATTTTGGCGACGACGAGCTGACATCAGATTTGGTGCCACGTGTTGCCACGTCAGAATTTAGTGACGCTTTTAGTGACATTTACTGACGTCGCTAATAGGTAGCGACGAATACTAACGTCGCTAAAAACGTCGCTAAATTAAAAAATAATTAAAAAATAGGTTCCAAAAAGCAAATGATGCTGGAGCTGGACCCTGAGCCAAAATACATAATACAAAATACAGAATACAGATTCCAATCCCTGGGTTTGCCGACCCCCTCGGTGGAACACTCAATACCGGCACGCACAATACATTCCAGAATATACAAAAAATATAAAGAAAAAATACTATCCGCAACGAACAATGTCAATATATAATATCCTCAACACAACCAAATCAATAACCGCAAATACGTACAAACTCAGTATCCTCAACGAAAAAACTGAATATCCCTAAATACGTACAAAGTCAAAATACAAAATACAGAATCTAATCGCTGGGTTCGCCGAAAATACAAAAACAAAGATTGACACACAGTTCTAATTCATGTGTTTTAAGTGTGAGAACGGATGGCTCAGAACACAACCCAAAATTCATACTAGCATACATTAGTGTGAATCATCTATGTTCTGTACATATGGTGTAGTATACGTTCTTATCGAACTAGTATCTAGTATCTGAAGAATGTAACAGAATCAAGAAGAACTCACATAATGTAATACTAAGACATCATCTACTACTATATAAGATATAGTGATAGGTTGTCGTATCATCATTGCCGAGGGATGAGGGTCGCAGGACAGTCAACTTTATCTACGGCTACATAGTTTCTGCCTCGCCAGTCGAATGGCTGCAGGGACTATGTCCTGATCACCATGTCGTACCATAGTTTCTGCCTCGCCAGTCGAATGGCTGCAGGGACTATGTCCTGGAGCTGGAGCCAAAATACATAATCCAAAATACAAAATACAGAATCTAATCCCTGGGTTCCCCCACCAATTCATTTTCCCCCATTTTACTCTCTCACTCTCTCTCCTTCCCCCCCTCCGGCGCTCTCACTCTCTCCGGCGCTCTCACAGTACTAATTCATATCTATTTAAGTGTGAGAACGGATGGATCAGAACACAACCCTCTAGCATACATTAGTGTGGATCATTATGTTCTGTACGTATGGTGTAGTATATGTTCTTATCGTATCTAGTATCTGAAGAATGTAACAGAATCAAGATGAACTCACATAATGTAATACTAAGACATCATCTACTACTATTTAAGATATAGTGATAGGTTGTCGTATCATCATTGCCGATGGATGAGGGTCGGAGGACAGTCAACTTTATATATCTACGGCTACATAGTTTCTGCCTCGCCAGTCGAATGGCTGCAGGGACTATGTCCTGATCACCATGTCGTACCGTAGATTAATACAAATAGAGCTGGAGCCTGAGCCAAAATACAAAATACAAAATACAAAATCCAATCCCTAGTTTCGTCGACCCCCTCGGTGGAACACTCAACACCAGCACGCACAATACATTCCAGAATATACAAAAAATATAGAGAAAATTTTTTATCCGCAACGAACAATGTCAATATATAATATCCTCAACAAACCAAATCAATATCCGTAAATACGTACAAACTCAGCATCCTTAACGAAAAAACTGAAGGCAGGATTAGTGCTTTCTAGTTCTCTTTCATCCATCGATTCCTCCATTCTGATCAAGCCTCTTCCTTCTCCTCTAATCCACCATGGCTTTGGACCCATCTGCTCCTCCCTACTTCCCTTCTTCTTATTTGACTCTCTCAGCCACATATGATATGTAGTGCCCCGTCTCGCTCAGTCAATCGGAGGAATAGGAATGTCGACAGCATTCGAACTTAGCCTTGCAACGGCTGCTTGAAGACATCGCTCGGTCGAGGCGATCGCACGCTAAGGTGGGGTAGTTTCGGTGAACTTGCCTCATCTTTGCCTTCACATAATAAATCGCATGTTTTCAACTTGCACAAGTAGGCTTAATAATAAAGGAGATAAATCCACATAGCTAAAGAGAGTAATCCCGACGGGTCGAAATGAGTTAGAATATGGAAAGGTCCAACGGTCGGCTTAGAGTTGGTGCACGGCGTGCTTTGAAAATGACACTGGGTCCTTTATCCCGTGGCTTGGGAGGAGGAGAGTTGGTCTTCGACACAAAACTATGAACTCGTCTAAGTCATAGGCGTCGCCCGCGTAAATGCTCGATAAAGCATGCACGTTTTCGTAATGCAAGGCTTGGCATAGTCTTTGCTCGTCCTTTGGATTGAGTTGTAGGCTTGATTAAGTTAGGCAAAGTGATAGTGGTCGACCTAAGTCATTCCAAGCACGGTCCTACGAGTTCTACGGCTGGGTATGACAACTTAGTCTTACGGTTTCGAGTCCGTCATATAGATTATGTCTTGGACGGTGGCGTCGCGTAGAGTTCAAGTTGGTTTAAGGCATGATGTCACGGACTTAGTATTTTTCAGGCACGGGCCACGGTTAATTCATTGAGTTTGGAAAGTATTGCAAATAGTTGTTCTTGAGTTGAGTAAAATGATAGGACAAGAAAGAAGAATGCTCGCGACTACGGGTCGTCGAGGCAAGATCTCAGATGTGAGAAGTATTGAACTTAGCCCTGAAAGAGATGATAACACTAGAGATGGAATAACTGTGTGAGACGTCAGTTGAGTCGAGTTTTGCATGGTCATGGACAACTTGTCGACAAGGTAGAGTTTCCTCGAACGGTAGCCCGACGGAAGGGGACTGGTTCTTGAGAAGCAGCATTAGCACGTGCTGGATGACCGCACAAGTTAGCGCAGAGGCTTGCCAACGGGGCTAGATACCCACGCTGGCAAGGGCGGCCGCCTAACAAGCTAAAGGTGTCCAGGATGGCTCTGGGAGTCAGTGACCAAATCATATAGATGAGTCGGCATGGCGGCAATCCGCGTGTGTGCCTTTAGATTGAGTTGAGTTGTTGAATATGTGTACAGTTGGAATACAATGTTTGGTCCTAAGATATGGCATCAACATAGGTGACGTGCTTCGGCACGAGATGTGGCATCGAGTCTAATGTTGTCAGCATATATGTTGCTTAGTTTGGATGTGAGTTGTCCTGAGTCTAAGTCAGGAAAGGCCGCAAGGCAAAGTTGGTCGAGTGACACTTAACCCATAAATTGGGGTCAGTTGATGATTTAGTAGCAAAGGGCCGCGAGGCGGCGATATGGTTGAGTCGCACGTAGTTGCGAGGCACGGCACAAAGGATTTGTAGCACGGTCACACGGGAATGGAGCCTCATCGCGTAATTGCGTCTCTGATTTTGGCCGAAAGGCAAGCACGACTTGATAGGTTAACGTTGTTTGAGTCGACATTGTTGTTGCAAGCACGGGATGGTCTAGAGGCACAGAATAGGTCAAGGCGTCGGTCCTAAAACTGATCCTAAGAAAAGAGTAGAAAGACAATACAAAAGGGGACTATGTTGCACAAAGTAAAGTAAACCTGTTGGTTTTGTATGGGTGGGCGAGGAGCTCATTCCACCAGTACAGTTGAGTACTGACACCCACATAGTTTACATGTGCAGGCACAGGTAGAAGCTCATGGCGCGGGGCTCGCTTGGATGCGTCGAGGCATGGAGTTCCTTGGCGACTCGAAGCGTGCGATCGCATGGATTAAAGACTTATACGGGACATAATGTATGGACGTCGTCTTCCGAAACTTTCGCTGGATCAAGACTTGTAATTGAGAGATGAGAGAGAGAGCTGAGTGAACTTGTAAATGTGAGATGAGTGAGCTTGAATGAGTTTGAGAGACTTGTAATCTTGGCCTTGCGCCCCATTGTAACCTTATTTCAATATCAATAAAAGAGCTTCTTTTGAATAACTCGTGTTTGATCTAAATTTTTGCTGCATGTTTTAATGTCTCTGCATGGGACTTCTGTGCGACGACCCCGTCGCAGCCGCTGAAATCGGCCGTTATGGAACCCGCCTTGCACAAGCACAATCTAGGCTCGTGCGGCATCACGCCTTAGCGAGGACGATCGCTCCTACGGGAGCGGGGCGTGACATAATGGTATCAGAGCACGGCTTTACGTCCTTGGACTACCGATTGAATTCTTTAACTCGTTGTTTCCGTAAACTCTATTGCTTCCGCAAGTTGATATCGTTGGTGCGCTCTCTCTCAAATGTCCTACGAGATGTCCATACAATAAGTCTATCTATTTTGCAAAATATAGGAGAACAGTTTTTGACAACAAAACAAAAAGATGGTTCGCGTAAGCACGATTGGCTAAGTCGGGCTGGGCATATACACCAAGGATTGTGTCGACCATAGCAAAGTCGAGTGCGGGATTCGTAATGTTTCGAGCTAGAATGAGTTTAACTTGATTGAGTAAGTGGGATGACTATCGATAGGGATACTATCGAACAACGATATCGTCGGTACGATGTAAGGTGAGCGTGCATGAAATTTAAGGAATTGTTCGGACGGAAATTCGAGGAAGTAGATTGTGAATCGAATGATAGTTTTGAGGATTTGTTGAATGACTTCATCCCTGAGTGGTGTATACGATAGCCTCAGGGATGTCGATCGATCGATTGAAAAAATACTTTGGTCGATGACTTAAGATAGACGGATGAACAATACGCAAATTTGGGTTTGAGGAAGTTGATGTTGTGAATGATTCGAGGGATAATGATCGAACTTGAAATTGAATGTCGAGGAGACTATCCAGTCGGACGATAACATCGTTCGTACGACTCAAAATTCATTGCAAAGGAAGATCGTCAGGTTATGCATATCATCAATGGTATTGAGGCGTATCAATGATCGATATGCGATAATTCGGGGGCACTCTAATTCGGCGAAAGATGATCGTGCAAGTGTTATTTTTCGGTTGGATGCGATACTTAGGATTTTGATCGAGATGAATATGGGATAAAAATGATTGTGTCTTGATGGTTATGCGGATAACCACATCGTAGACTTTCTTGTCTTGCGCGAGCGCAACTCCAGCCTCGCACATGCGTTGCATCGGATTTAAGGCGATCGTTTCGCGTGAGCGCTGACATGGTGATTCATGTCGCAGGAATGATCAAACTCAGAAAATTAGGACGCGGCAACTTTGATTGTCTCGACTTGTCGGTTTGATGTGAAGAAAAAATGTGAAGATGTTAGGAATTGCGATTGGTGAATGAAATAAACTTGAGGATTGAGTAGGTGCAATCCACGCATCGAAAATAAATTAGTCTAGACGCAAAACAAGAGTTACGTCCGATGAGGATGATTATCCCGCGGGAGCGTGCATGGTGATTCATGCCCACCGTAGATAATCTGACACGCATGAGATCGGGGCGCAACGTATTGTTGAGTTAGACGACCTCATGATCGAATACGTGAATTGGGATGAATGACTTAGGGAATATGAAACGTAAATTATGGTTTAGCGATGAATTGTGTCGTAGCGTGCTTGACTTGGAAGGATTGATAGGCAGATTATATCGAACGTGTTTGAAGGGATAGACTATACAAGATGACTTATTGAATGAGCGATTTGGATACGTCGTAAAATTGGTTGAACGTGAGTTGTCGTAGGATGGCTTTGCTGAATGACTCGGACCCCGTACGACAAAATATTGGGATATGTGTAGGAAATCTATGCTCGAAGTTTAGAAATCGGAGTGATGCGAGCTTGGGTAGAAAGACCCCGTACTATCAATTTGGTTTGACCTTAGGATGGGGTCAGTGTTGATATTGTTGTTTGGGAACTATGATTCCAATACTGACGGAAAGACATAGCCTAGTAGTTAGGCAGACGTCTGAGTGCGAAGTGGTAGGATTTGTGGAGGAACCACTCGCGAGTATCGGTTGACATGCATGTATATCAAGGACGCTTGAATATGTGTACGATCCGACTCGAGTGGTGATAGCAGGATTCGCTATCACGAGGCTTGGTTGAAATGCATGTATTTTGGGGACGCCTGGAATATGTGCACGATCCATACTAAGTGATACGTTGAATCAAGTGAGACTTGAGAAACAGGGAAGTGTCGAAGATTTTGAGATCATAAGTTTTGAAGAAAGGATTGAGGGTAGCACGAGCGTGGCTCGGATTTGAGAAACGCATAGGCGTAGTATGTGCGAGAGTTCTTAGATGTTGAGTAAAGTGATAAGTCAATAAGTAAGTACTCAGTTAGTTTCGAGGACGAAACTTTTTCTGAGTGGTGTATGATGTAGTGCCCCGTCCCGCTCAGTCAATCGGAGGAATAGGAATGCCGATGGCGTTCGAACTTAGCCTTGCAACGGCTGCTTGAAGACATCGCTCGGTCGAGGCGATCGCACGCTCAGGTGGGGTAGTTTCGGTGAACTTGCCTCATCTTTGCCTTCACATAATAAATCGCATGTTTTCAACTTGCACAAGTAGGCTTAATAAAAAAAGAGATAAATCCACATAGCTAAAGGGAGTAATCCCGACGGGTCGAAATGAGTTAGAATATGGAAAGGTCCAACAGTCGGCTTAGAGTTGGTGCACGGCGTGCTTTGAAAATGACACTGGATCCTTCGTTCCGTGGCTTGGGAGAAGGAGAGTTGGTCTTCGACACAAAACTATGAACTCGTCTAAGTCATAGGCGTCGCCCGCGTAAATGCTCGATAAAGCATGCACGTTTTTGTAATGCAAGGCTTGGAATAGTCTTTGCTCGTCCTTTGTATTGAGTTGTAGGCTTGATTAAGTTAGGCAAAGTGATAGTGGTCGACCTAAGTCATTCCAAGCACGGTCCTACGAGTTCTACGGCTGGGTATGACAACTTAGTCTTACGGTTTCGAGCCCGTCATATAGAGTATGTCTTGGATGGTGGCGTCGCGTAGAGTTCAAGTTGGTTTAAGGCATGATGTCACGGACTTAGTGTTTTTCAGGCACGGGCCACTGTTGATTCATTGAGTTTGGAAAGTGTTGCAAATAGTTGTTCTTGAGTTGAGTAAAATGATAGGGCAAGAAAGAAGAATGCTCGCGACTACGGGTCTGTAGAAGCATAGAATTTCACGATAAGAAATCCTATGCGCCAAACACTACATGCGCCAGGGAGCTCAGACAAAGTACTTGGCACAGCAAAACAAGAGTATAGACGTTGAAAGAAGATTTTTATTTCATATAAAAGTCTATTACATATCTAGAAAAGGCTGTACAAAGGAGAACTTCTATAAAAAGAAAAGACCCTAAGGCACAGCAACTATGATGCGCTCTCAAAAAGGCGCATCCATCCAGACGCAGCAGTTACCATGCGCTTGTAGGAACGATATAGTAAAGCGTAATACTCTAGAGGGGGGGTGAATAGAGTTGGCAGCAGAATAATGCTAAATAAAAAATGTTAGCAACACAATCACAGTATATAATCACAATTGAAATAATGTAAAGGCAGAGTTCAGAAAGCAAACGCAAAGACAGCGATGTATACTGGTATCCCTCTGTTGAGGACTAATCCAGTCGGTAGAACTCTTGCTACCAGTTGAATCCACTATAGTAAAAACCGCAAGTTTTCTTACGAAGTCCTTGCAACTTCTACAACGCGAGCTTTGATACGAAGAACTCGTCCAACTTCAAATGTGAAGAGGTATTCTTCAATCAAGCCTTCTGATTACAATCTCTCAGAAACTTCTAGACCGTACCGCACTGGCAAATCGACTAGAGGATTGTAACTGGCTTGGGATCTGAAAATGAAAGCTCTAGAAAACTCTTTGGAAGGCAGAAAGCTTTTTAGATAGAGAGAAGATTGAAAGTGAATGAGTAAATTGAAATGATCGAAATCCATCTCTATTTATAGGAATTCCAAAGGGAGAACTCTGTCAGAATTCGGGCAGAATTCGGGCAGAACTCGATGAGCAAATCTCGGTCAAATCCGCAACTACAGGAGGACCAAGTTCCAGAGAATTCAAAAATCAAACGGCCACCAACCGAACTCTGGCCGAACTCTGGTCGAACTCTGGCCGAGTTCTGTCAGGGTTAGGTTAGGGTTTTTAAAATAGATTTTTGGTGATTTTTGAAAACCTTTTTGAAAACCTTTTTGATAGGTCATTTTAAAAATATTTTAAACTATTTGGGAGTAGCCTATTTGCCAGTACGACTCGGTGTACAACGTATTCCTAGACTCAAATAAAGTGAAAAATTACATTGCATAGGAAGTACAGACTCAAGTAGGCAAACAGATCTTCAGTCTTGAACGGAGTGAATATCCAATCTTGCTTATGTCCAAGGAGCTGAGATGTCCCAACAAGCTTCGTATATCCAGACAGAGTTTTGATCAATTATTAAAATCAGGTTGACTATGACCAATGGGCCAACAATCTCCCTCATTTTGATAATTGACAAACTATGAATGATATAACATTAAGCTAGTTCAAGCTTGTTCAAAAATATCAAAAAGTAGAAATTGTTCATAACCTGTATTTAACTCAAAAAAATGTTAGATCATTTTTAATTTTCTCTCCCTTTGTCACTTAGCAAAATAATTGCACAAGAGAAGGCTCCCCCGCATTAAATGCAGAAGGCTCCCCCGCAATGAATGCATAAGTAACAAATAGCGAGAAAATAAAAGAAATATAGTATAAGAATTAGAGATATAGCATCACAGGAATGTAAAGTGTCTACAAATTATCATCACAGGCATGTATTGCTTCAAAACATAAAAGAAATCTCAGGCATGCTATTTCACAGGCAGTTTAAAAATGGAGAAGCAGTATAAAGAGATAGTGCTTAAACAAAATGCTGAAATAAACTGAGATGTCATAAATGAACCATCAAAAACATGTCCATGAAGATAACAAGTACTGATAGCAAACTACAAAGTACTGATAAAAAGTAAATGATAAAAACTTGGAATGTCGGAGCATTTCCAAGTATTAAATAGAATATCACTAATAATCAAATCAGATCTCATCATCACTATCCTCATCAATATCATCAGCAGCGTGGCCAGCATGACCGGAAGTACCAGCACCAGAAGTACCAGCGCCAGTAGGATGAGTAGGAGCGCCAGCATAGAACTCGCCAACGTAATCTCGAGGTGCACGATACCAGTCATAGGCGTTACCTAGCTGGAAGTAGGCATGAACAGCCTCATCCTCACAGCGGTAACCCGAAAAAGCTGGATCACGAGGGATGGAAGCAGCAGAGTGACCAGTCTGGGCAAAACGCAGATCGGCCAAGGAGTTTGCCATCGCCTGGTAACGGGTGACATCGCGGAACTCTCGCTCGCGAGCCATGTCCGTCATCGAGACGTGCAAAGCTGATAAATGCTGATATATGCCCTCAAAAGTCATGGCATACGGCTGATGTGGTGAAGATGGTGCAGTAGGAGGAGCAGAAGGTGGAGCTGAAGCAGTCCGGCTGCGACGAGAAAGCTGGAGTAACTTGGGCTCAGAGTCCTGAGTACAAGTCGATAGATCGATCTCGAATCGCTGAAAGATACGAGGGAGAATCATCGCGTAAGAGAGATTTCGATCTCTAGCACGACAACGTCCCATCATCTGAATGATTGTCTTAGGGGCGGAAAAAGGAATCCCCTTAAGAATATGGTACATGGCGGACAGCTCAAGCGAAGTCACATCATCCTTGAAAGTGGATTTTGGAAGAAGAGTAGAGTAGATGATGCGATGCAATTCGTAGTTGAACAAGTTCAGGTTGTTAGCCTTGAACTTTCCAGAACGTACTCTGTCAGGTGCACAAAGTTCCGTTTTGAAACTCGTAAGTGTAGTGCCTTCGGGGAAATCGAATTCTGTGATATCAACTAGCGGTTCACCTTCATTGGGAATACCAAGAATCTCCGCTAGAAGGACATCATTGAAGTCAATGTCTATGCCTCCGACACGTGTGCTCACGTCAAAAGTGTTAACTACGAGATTGCAATAGAACAATCTAATGGCATTAGTAGCTATTGGGAAGCACAGTTTAACAAGTAAGTGTAACCCTAATGCCTCAAATAAGTGACGATGATCAGGGAATACCGTCCATTTAACCGGAGCGCTACTACATATGGAACGGGTGGAAAAGTCACCGTACCATAATAAAGCTTGATCGAGGGTTTGAAAGAAGAACCCATCGAAAGCGCCGTCGCTCTTTTGGACCGACGAAAACAAGGAATCCTTGTGAGGATTCGAAGAGGACCCTTCCTCACTAGGAGTGGTCTTCTTCCTCTTTGACGGATTAAATCTAGGTGCCATTGAAATAAAAAGCACTAATATGAAAGGTGGAGAGAGAGGGAGTTATACCTCACGAAAATTGGGTATGTTGTAGAGAAGAACGATCTCCGCACGATTCTAAATTTTGGAAGGATTTCACCAAGTAGATTGGAAGCAATGGGTTGGTGAATACCTAGGGTTTGGAGGAGTGTCGAGCGGCTGGAGCTGCTGTTTGAAAGTTTGGAAGCAATGAAAGAGAAGAAGCTCTCGGGTTCTGTATATATACATATACACCCTCAACCGAACTCAGGCCGAATTCGGTCAGAGCTCTGGCCGAATTTGCCTAGGGTTCTTTCAAAGTTGATTTTTGCTACTTCTTTTTCATTGACTCGTTGCAAATATTTAATTCAAAGATTAGTTATTTTAGTCTTCAAATAACATAATTAATAATATTTTATGAATTAAATGTCGTTACACAGCGACTGTCTCAGATTAGCTGTAGGAGTACTGTCCCAGCTGGCGGAGGTTCACCGGGGAACTCTTAAGTACCGCTTCGCTTCAACCGTAGTTGTGGTGACAGACAGACTCTTTATTAGCTTGTCTCTAACACAGTTTTTGCATAATGATATATAATCATAAAATAAAATCAATTAATATTATTGACGTCCAAAATTCCTAATTCTCGACGTAAATAATTGAAACGATCTTCCGCTAGAGGTTTAGTGAAGATGTCAGCTAATTGATTTTCAGTATCTATGTACACAAGGTTTATATCTCCATTTTGATGATGATCTCTAAGAAAATGATGTCTAATCTCGATATGTTTAGTACGAGAATGACATACAGGATTCTTAGTCAAATTAATGGTGCTCGTGTTATCACAGAAAATAGGAATATGTGTGAAAAATAAATTAAAGTCTTTTAGGGTTTGTTTCATCCACAAAATCTGAGCGCAACAACGTCCTGCGGCGATATACTCAGCCTCTGTTGTTGATAAGGCTACAGAATTTTGCTTTTTACTAAACCAAGAGACTAGAGCCTTGCCTAAAAAATGACATGTACCGCTAGTACTTTTTCTATCAACCTTGCATCCCGCAAAATCTGCATCCGAATAACCAATAAGGTCAAAGGATTTAGTTTTGGGATACCACAAGCCGACAGAAGAAGTGCCCTTAAGGTATCGGAAGATACGCTTAACTGCGGTCAGATGTGATTCCTTTGGGTTAGCTTGAAAACGTGCACACAGGCAAACACTAAACATTATATCTGGACGACTAGCAGTTAAGTAAAGTAAACTACCAATCATACCTCGATACTTACGTGTGTCGACTGGCTTGCCTTGTTCGTCAGAATCAAGCTTTGTTGAAGTTGCCATCGGAGTGCCAATAGGTTTGACATTGTCCAGATCGAACTTCTTTAGCAAATCTTTTGTGTACTTGGCTTGATTAATGAAAGTCCCATTGTCGGTTTGTTTGATTTGCAATCCGAGAAAGAACTTCAGCTCTCCCATCATGCTCATCTCAAACTTATTCTGCATACACTTAGAAAATTCTTGACAAAGAGATTCATCAGTGGATCCAAATATGATATTATCAACATAGATTTGAATTAAAAGCAGCTTGCCATTAAAAGATTTAATAAAAAGTGTAGTGTCAACCTTTCCTTTTGAAAAACTGTTGTCAAGTAGAAAAAAGCTTAGACGGTCATACCAAGCACGAGAGGCTTGTTTCAAACCATATAAGGCTTTCTTCAACTTGAAAACATGGTCAGGATTTTTGAAATCCGTGAAACCCGGAGGTTGTGCTACAAAAACTTCTTCTTTTATAAAGCCATTTAGAAAAGCACTTTTTACATCCATTTGAAAAAGTTTGAAATCATGAAAACATGCAAATGCACATAACATTCGAATGGATTCTAATCTCGCAACTGGGGCATAAGTCTCATCGTAGTCGATACCCTCTTCTTGATTGTATCCTTGAGCTACGAGTCGAGCCTTGTTACGAGTTACTAAACCATCCTCATTTAGTTTGTTTCGGAATACCCAACGGGTGCCAATGACCGGATGATCAATAGGCTTGGGAACAAGTTCCCAAACTTGATTCCGTTCGAATTGGTTCAATTCCTCTTGCATGGCATCTATCCAGAAACTATCACTACATGCTTCATCAATAGATTTAGGTTCTAGCTGTGAAATAAAAGCAACACTAGAAACAATATCTTTACTGGATGATCGAGTACTTACTCCCTTGGTAATATCACCAATTACCAAATCTTTTGGATGATCAGCTGTGAATTTTAACCTCTTCGGTAGACTCTGTAGGTAGCTGGTTCCTGGATCTCCTCTAGGGGGTTCAGCTAGTGCAGAGCTTGGTTCAGGTTCAGCTGATGTTGAACTTGATGTAGGCAGATCTTCATCACTATCATCGAGTGACATTTGGTTTATTTCATCAAAAGTGACGTTGATTGATTCTTCGATGATCATGGTACGTTTGTTGAAGACTCTGTACCCTTTGCTCTTTGCCGCATAACCTAGAAATATACCTTCATCGGCCTTTTCGTCAAACTTTCCCAAATTGTCTTTAGTATTAAGAATAAAGCACTTACAGCCAAAAATCTTAAAGCATGAAACTGAAGGAATTCTATCAAACCATAACTCAAATGGAGTCTTCTTCGATTTGGGTCGAATTAGAACTCTATTGAGCACAAAGCAAGCTGTATTGACAGCTTCGGCCCAGAAGTATTTGGGTAGGCTAAATTGATTTAACATCACTCTGGCCATTTCGGTTAGAGTTCTGTTCTTACGTTCCACAACTCCATTTTGTTGTGGAGTTCTAGGGCAGGAGAACTCGTGTATGAAACCGTGTGTGTCACAAAATTGCTCGAAATCAGCATTCTCGAATTCGCCTCCATGATCGCTTCTAATTCGAGTGATCATGTAACCTTTTTTATTTTGTACTTTCTTGCAAAAGGCGACAAATTCGGATAATGCGTCATTCTTGCGTGTCAAGAAATATACCCACGTGTATCTAGAAAAATCATCTACAATAACAAATGCATATAATTTACCTCCGAGGCTAGCAACTCTGCTAGGACCGAATAAATCCATGTGTAGCAATTGTAGAGGTCTAGTAGTACATACTGCGTTTACAGACTTGAATGTGGATCTGGTAGCCTTGTTCTTTTCACATTGGCTGCATACCGAATCCTTCTTGAATGTTATGTCTGGTAAACCGCGTACTATCTTCTTTGTGGATAATCTTGAAATTGTATCCATGTTTGCATGACCGAGTCTCATGTGCCATAGATGACTCTCATCACTTTTGGCCATTAAGCATCTACCTGAAATGTTAGCTTCTTCCAACAGATAGAAAACATATATATTGTCTTCCCTGATTCCTTCAAAGATAGTACTACCAGTTGAGCTATCAACTATAGTACATTTGTCTTTGCCAAAGTTGATACCATAACCATGATCAGCTAGATGACTTATGCTGAGCAGATTATGTTTCAACTTGGTAACCAGACAGACATCTTTAATCACTGGATAGGGAGACTTACCAACATCACCGATACCAATAATATACCCTTTCAAATTATTACCGAAGGAAACATAACCTTCCTTCTTCTTCTTCGACAGTGTTGCAAATAGGGTAGCGTCACCGGTCATATGCCGTGAGCAACCGCTGTCGAGGATCCATTTGCTTCTAGCATGTGAAGGGTGTTCCACCTACAAAACAGTTTGCAGATGAAACCTTTCGTACCCATTTCTTGTAGGGTCCTGAATTATTAGCTTTAGGTATCCAAGCATAAACATTTAAATCTACAAGCTTTCTCATTCTACATGCAGATGATATATGACCAATGAGGCCACAATAATGACATTGTGCATGTCGAGTGTTGAAAGCTGAGTGGTGTGCATGGTTGGTAGGTTTGGGTTTTCTAGTATAGAAGAATGCATACCTATGATCATGTTTGGGCTTAACCTTTTGGGGTAAAGGTTTTGTATGGTTTGGTCTGACAGTATTTGGCTTGGAAATGTTCCGAATTCTCGGTAAGTGACACGTGTTAGGATAGGAAGCAGCAGGCTCAGGCTGTTTTCCTAACCTAATTTCCAACCTTTTGGAAGTGTCATATAACTTAGTATAATCAGAAGTGAGTGATTCTATTCTGATTTGTGCAGATTGAAGACTTTTCTTTTCTCTAGAAAGATCTTCTCTCAATTGGTCTATAATCTTGTCTTTCTCTTCGGATGACTGTTTAGTCTCGTGTAATAAGAGCTTTATAGAGGAAAGCTCACCAGACTCACTAACATTAGCTCTAACCTCAGCTAGTAGGTCGGTAAGTCTTCCTATTTCTCCTTTGTACTCTTTGAGTACCTTCTTAGCGGTCTGATATTTACTACGCAGTTTCCTGTAGTCAAGCATCAGGTCACTGAAGGCATCTCCTAATTGCTCAAAGGTGAAGTCATCATATGTTTCTACAGGTTCAGTAGGTACCTGATCGATTGCCATGAAGCAGATGTTTGCAGCGTCCTCTGAATGTTTATCTTCTGAGTCGCTAGCTTCACTCTCATGCCATATGCTGGTGTTGGCATATTTCCGAGACGTTGATCTTTTCAGGTTGCCTTTTTCATACCTGTTGTTCTTCTTGCTCGATGATGAGTTGATGGGACAGTCCTTCTTCATATGTCCCTTCTTCTTGCAGCCATAGCAGACAGCATCTTCTTGGTACCAGTTGTTGCTGTTGTTCTCTTTGACTCTTTTCTTATGTCTCATGAATCTTTTGAACTTCCTTGCTAGGAGAGCTTGATCTTCAGCGTCAGATCCACTGCTGTCTGAGTCATCTTCAGCAGCTTTTCTGTGCTGAGCTTTGAGGGCGATAGTCTTCTCCTTTGGTACAGGTTCTTCAAAATCTTGTAGCTCCAGTTCATGAGTGAGTAGTTTACCCATGAGTACTTCAAGTGACATTGTAGTGAGGTCGTTTCCTTCAATGATAGCTGTAGCCTTCGGAATCCAGTTCTGGTGAGAGCTCGCAGGAGTTTGCAAATCTTTTCGTGGTTACTGTAATCTTTGCCTAAGGAGGACAAAGGGTTTACAATATCCAAGAACCTCTCGAACATTTGTGTGACTGTTTCATTTGGCTCATTTTGAACGCCTCGTACTCTTGAATAAGTCTGCTGACTTTTGACTCCTTGACTTGAGTCGTGCCTTCATGAGTAACTTCGAGAAGCTTCCACACACCATTTGCCGTTGTGCATGTAGATACCCTGTTAAATTCTGTTCTGTCTAAGGCACAAAAAAGAGCATTAATGGCACGTGCGTCAAGACTGGCCTTTTTTTTCCTTCCTCTGTATAACTGCTTTGGGATTTTTCAACCAAAACTCCCTCGACATTTATACGAGGTGGCTTCTGATAGCCATCAAGAACAATAGCCCATAAGTCAAAATCAAGAGATTTCAAGAAGAAACTCATCCGTGTTTTCCAATAAGTGTAGTTAGTACCATCAAACAGAGGGAGTCTGTTTGTGGCCTGACCTTCACTTGTGAATTTCATAGTAGCCATGTGATGTGCTGTGATCTAATAAATAATGAATAAATAAAAGCACTGTTACCTCGCTTTACCTGTAACACCCGCTCTGATACCAATTATAGGAACGATATAGTAAAGCGTAATACTCTAGAGGGGGGTGAATAGAGTTGGCAGCGGAATAATGCTAAATAAAAAATGTTAGCAACACAATCACAGTATATAATCACAATTGAAATAATGTAAAGGCAGAGTTCAGAAAGCAAACGCAAAGACAGCGATGTATACTGGTATCCCTCTGTTGAGGACTAATCCAGTCGGTAGAACTCTTGCTACCAGTTGAATCCACTATAGAAAAAACCGCAAGTTTTCTTACGAAGTCCTTGCAACTTCTACAACGCGAGCTTTGATACGAAGAACTCGTCCAACTTCAAATGTGAAGAGGTATTCTTCAATCAAGCCTTCTGATTACAATCTCTCAGAAACTTCTAGACCGTACCGCACTGGCAAATCGACTAGAGGATTGTAACTGGCTTGGGATCTGAAAATGAAAGCTCTAGAAAACTCTTTGGAAGGCAGAAAGCTTTTTAGATAGAGAGAAGATTGAAAGTGAATGAGTGAATTGAAATGATCGAAATCCATCTCTATTTATAGGAATTCCAAAGGGAGAACTCTGTCAGAATTCGGGTAGAATTCGGGCAGAACTCGATGAGCAAATCTCGGTCAAATTCGTAACTACAGGAGGACCAAGTTCCAGAGAATTCAAAAATCAAACGGCCACCAACCGAACTCTGGCCGAACTCTGGCCGAACTCTGGCCGAGTTCTGTCAGGGTTAGGTTAGGGTTTTTAAAATAGATTTTTGGTGATTTTTGAAAACCTTTTTGAAAACCTTTTTGATAGGTCATTTTAAAAACATTTTGAACTATTTGGGAGTAGCCTATTTGCCAGTACGACTCGGTGTACAACGTATTCCTAGACTCAAATAAAGTAAAAAATTACATTGCATAGGAAGTACAGACTCAAGTAGGCAAACAGATCTTCAGTCTTGAACGGAGTGAATATCCAATCTTGCTTATGTCCAAGGAGCTGAGATGTCCCAACAAGCTTCGTATATCCAGACAGAGTTTTGATCAATTATTAAAATCAGGTTGACTATGACCAATGGGCCAACAGCGCTTTCAAATAGGCGCATCCAGTCAGGCGCATCTCGCCATGCGCTCTCAGCCAGGCGTATCTCTTCAGCAACTCAGTTATGTGCATCCTCAGTTATGTGCATCCCTTCAGCAGCTCAGTTATGTACCACCCTTCCAGCCAGGCTCACCAGATAAGTGCTTCGACTAATGAAGCATTTATTGAGCAGAATGAGGGTGGCAATCAACCCTCTAGCTGGAGGAAGAGCTCCCCAAACTGAGGAAGAGAGGAGCACCGCAAATCAACCTGTGGCCAGGGGAGGTTTCGAAAGAGCCTCCAAAGGCCAAGAAAGACCGCAATAGAAATGCGGCTAAAGGAACAGCTTTCAACCCAACCAGAATGGGCAACACCCACTCTGACAGAAGAAAGAGCCTCCAAAGCCGCAGCCCCGCAATTCCGATCTGCGGCTCTTCCAGCATAACGGAGACGAGGCTCGTGCATCCCGATCTTTGGATGCAACAGGCACCTTCTGCCTGCCTCAGAAGCCCTCGACTCCAAATTTTGGATGTAACAGTCACCTTCAAGTGTATCAACGTAGACATTGCGTCGCATCTTCACCCTCGGGAGCATCTCATCAACAGAATGTGCTCGAGCAAACAAATTCATTTCGGGAGGACATGAGAGAACGAGAAGCAAACCCTCTCCATGCCACTATTTATAGGCCGGGCAAATCAAACCCATACGCCAAGTGGATGGCTCTCCGAATCCCGTGCAATGAATTTACATTAAATGGATGAACCGGACGCTTCGAATTCAGCCAAGTCAAAAACGGCTATTTAAAGAACTCGAAGAACGTAACAGTCGGGCCATTAAAGATCATGCAAACAGATGCGCCCCTTAGACAGCGCATCATACAGATGCGCCACTCAGACGGCGCATCATGCAGGTATGTCCTTCAACACCAAGCGCCTCACAGGGATGTGCCCCCATGCATCCCCATACGCCTAGTGGAACGCCGATCGATGCGCCCGCTCAACAACCCATCAAATGTCAAAAACATTAATTGCTGAAGTCTGATAGAGTTGGCAGCACGCCTCCCGAAGACTGAACAGTTGACAGCTTTTTCAGAAAATGAAGCATCGCCAACGTCAGCATCATTATTACTTTCCTCCGACGATTACGACCATGTGGCCGCCCAGCCATCTCGCATGCGCCTCCGCAGCCATGCGCCCAAAGTACTGCATGCACCTCAAAAGCCATGCACCTCAGACTTTTCTATGATCCCTAAAGACAGAAGTAAAAGTCCCTAGTGGAGCTTCGTATGCGCCTCAAAAGCCATGCGCCCCGAATGGTTCGTGACTCCTAAAGGTTACGAGTCAAAGCCTCCTCATGTGCCCAATTCCGGGCACATCCTATCAGATCATTCCCCACCAAATCCGAGATCTCCGAGCCATGGGCCGATGACACGTGTCCTTTGACTCGATTTGTCCAAGATCTCAGCAACAGAAAGATCTTCTTCTGCCACGTGCTAGCCCACAACAGCAGCATAAAGAATTCAACCCCCCAATCAGGGTGCATCGTCCATGCGCCTCCGTCAGCAATCACCACGTGGCGTCCCCACGCACTAGCGTATCCTACATATGCGCGCATGAGCAGCCTGCCTGCAAAGCTATAAATAGAGGGATCATTTCCTTCTTCCACACACACACAGAGACGAACATACATCGACAGACAAAGACTTTGTACCACCAGAGAGGTAGATACAGACACTCAACGTCTTCCTCCTCTCAGCAAGCTCCAGCACCCAGAGCAACTCAGACCTTCAGAGAACCGATAACCGTCGTCAGATCGTCAACGGAGTCAACGTATTACCACTCGCTCCATCGGCACAAGGGACCCAGATAAACAAAAGTATACTCCTAGGACTACGTCTAAGTCCTACATTGTGATACTGTTCTGTTTGTATTAAAATTTACAATCAAAGAATTTTAATGGCAAACAAGCTAGCGACTTTGCTGGAGACCTCTTTCTCCTCTACCGAGAAAGCTGTATCGCAATTCGACGATGTGAAGGTGGGCTCCGCCCACAAGACGCTTGTCGTACGCCTCAATCAACAGGCGTATGAGGAGTTCATCTCTGAAGGCAGTGCGAGTCCTTCAAAGCGGCTGCCGAAGCCGAAGAAGACCCGCCAAGTCTGGGTACGCAAGGTCGACACCTCTGGCACCACCACCGAAGGGGATGTGCCGATCCAGCCTTCCCTTCCTGCTGACGTCCTCAGCAACCAAGATGCGCCCACCGGTGCAGCGCATCTCTCGGGGAAGTGTACAGCTGACCACATTCCCCAGCCATCTCCCTCTCAGGCGAGGAAGATGCATCGACGGAGCAGGGGCGTAGCCAATGCCCCGCGCATCACCTCCGATGCGCCACAGAAGGTCGCTGTCTTTGACAGACTCACTCGCTGTAATGGCGAGGAGAATTTGGATTCTGAGTACTATGCGCCCCAGCGGGCTAGTACGAAGAAGTCCAAGACAGCACGGGCCATGCGCCCCAAATGTGCTATGCCAGCAGCAGACCAGAAGCATGCGCTCATAATCAAGCGCGCTGCTGATGGTAAGCTGTATAAGGTCGACTCAGGTGCTTTTGCGCCAGAAACGAGCCAATCTTCAAAGTCCTTGTCTCACTTGGGCGCATCTGTTGCGTTCGCAACTAAGTCGAGCAAGGCAAACCCAGTGGTCTTGAACTCCCGCGCCTCCTCTGGTTGTGCGTCTGAGGTCCGTTCGAGTCACTTTAAATGTTGTTCCCCCACTACTGATCTGAGCGCCTGTTTGGTGTTGGATCAGGGGGCGCAGCATTCACTTGACCACCCCGGCGCTTGGCCTTGCCATGCGCCTGAAGGGGGTACGAAGGTGGCACTCTCCTCCAATGATCTGTGTAACGTAATTACTCACAAGCGCCGGTCAGGAGAGTCGACTGACAAGCACGATGCGCCCTTCACAGGGCACACTTGTGCTGTAGTCACCATCAACTGCTGTTGCAAGGCGGCAGTCCCACCAAGACAGTCGGTGTTCCAGCGGCTGCAATCGACACCCCTCCGACGTCGCCTCGGGAAGAAGGTGTCAACAAAAGAAGAGCCAGAGGTTGCTTCATGCAATGTAATCTCTAACTCCTCGTCAGTCCGAAAAGCGACTGGCAATTCTTTGTCCTCGTCCAAGAGCCAGCCGAGGAAAACCAAGACAACTGTCCCGTCCTTCGGAGTGTTCGAAGGCACTCGGGGGAGAAGGAAGATCTTGGAGGAAGCCGGGGGTAGTCAAGCCCTTGTGGATCCTCCTTCTGAAGACGAAGATGTCCTCCGGAGCACAGCTGCGGTGGATCTTCATCCTCGAGACGAAGTCAGCTTCCCGGACGTAGCTGGGGGTAGCCTAGCCCCTGTGGATCCGCGTCTTGAAGACGAAGAGGTCCTCCAAGACGCAACTGGGGGTAATCAGGCCCACACTTCTCCCGAAGACGAGGGTGTCCTCCAGAACATAGCTGGAGGTAGCCAAGACGAAGCCCCGGGAGCAACAACTCCTCTACAGGAAAGTAAGGCCGAAAGCGAAGCCTCAACCGATCCATCCGACTCCAGCCGCGTCATGACAGTCTACATGACTGGGGGTGACACCGAGTCAGATGCGCCGCCGGCAGACCTCGTCCAGCGTATGGATACCCTGGAGGGAGGACTCAAAACCCTCTCTACCTCTATGCAAACACTGACTCAAGCAGTGTTTGAAATACGGTCCGTTCTGGCCAGGGCGCCCTCTACCGGTCCTGATCCAGGGGCCAACGGAGAATCGAGTGTACCCCTTCAACGGGTATCCTCGGACACAGATCGCCGCGAAGCACCTCGGACGTCGGAGCCATCAAATGCTCAACTCCAGGTGGTACCACCTTCCCCGACTCCCAGCTCCATGGAAGACGTGGTCGAGATGATCAAGGACTTACGCGAACGCTTTGAGTCCAAGAACAGGCAAGAGGAGCGCCAAAAGATGGACATCCTCCAACCTTATCCCCTCGAATGGAACAAAGTGGTTTATCCTCCCAAGTATAAACCATAGACACTGATGCCATATGACGGGAAGGACTCACTGCGTCGCTATCTGACGTACTTCCAGTCCCAAACGGGACATCTTCCGAAGGAGGACGCGCTCCTCACCAGCATATTCGTCGGAGCATTGAAGGGAGTAGCGTACGACTGGTACTGCAGCCTCCCCGACAATTCCATATCTTTCTTCGACGACTTAACGCGCCTCTTCCTCGACCGTTTCTACGACGGCGGGAAGGACATGACAATGGCGTCCCTCATAGAGATACGCCAGAAGGAGAAGGAAACAGTTCGAGTATTCATCGAACGCTTCCGACAGGCCTACTTCAGACTGCCCCCGGATATGCCAGAATAAGCACTCCTCTCCACCTACAGCATGAACATGCTGTCTGCAGTCAAACTCTGGCTCAACTCTACTCCTCCTCCCGACTGGAGCTCCTTAATCATCGAAGCCGAAGCAGCAAAAAAGAAGGCGGCCAATGCTCGTCTTCTGGGAGTCAGCTTCCCTGCCTTTGAGGACAAGGGGAAACGACCTGCAGCCAGCAACCCCGGACGAGAGACAAAGGGGAAATAGGCATTGACCGTCAATGCCTCAAAAGGTGCATCAGCGCCTACTCAGAAGCCTCCACTTGCACCAAGGCCAAAGGAGGTTTATTCCTTCAACGATGAAGACACCCTGCAACTCTTCGAGATACTGAAGCAGGGTGACAAGATCAAGTTGTCGGACCCGAAGCATCCCGATGAGGTGGAGAAAGTGGATAATCCGAGGTACTGTCACTACCATCGGTTTGTCGGACACCCAACCAAGGACTGCTACGTCCTCAAAAACTACATCCAGTGTATGATCAATGCGGATGTTATCTCCGTCGACTACAAGGAGAAGACGGTTTCGGCCAACATGGTGTCACTCCAGTTCGGCACCTTGCCACCAACTACCACACAAGATGGCGTCGTCCCCATTCCGAAGGCGACAATGGAGGTGGTTAACTTACCACCTACTCGTGACAACGTGAGTGGACTCATCCCACTCACCACATCTCGGGGAGAGATCTTATGGGTTCACCATGATCTTGTCTCCGAGGTTACTCAACCGGAGGTATGCCCTACCTCCAAATCCAAAGGCAGGAAGATCAAGTCTTGCCGCATGGTCTCTTCCTCAGCGGAAGAGGCACTTCCTGTACAGACGCGTTCACAACAGAACGCCCAACCCGACGAATCTGCCATCGAGGTGGTGCCTCCTTGCACCGTCCCTGCTGTCCAGAAGGAGGGCCCGTCTAAGCCCCCAGCAGCCAATAAGCAGAAGCATGTAGAGGCTCGTTTCGACAGACCTCTACGGAAGGAGAATGCTTTGGGACTAGCAAAATCCCACAACTTCGACATATTGGTACAACTGGCCAGTACTCCTGCCCACCTATCTCTGTTCGAGCTTCTTCGTCTTTCCAAGGACACTCGGGAAGTTCTCTGTGAAGCCCTGAAGGATGCTGAGTCCTTCATCAGTCAGGTCAAGCAGCCTGAGGATACTCCGACTACATGTGCGCACTGTCATTGTGCGGATGAGGTTATCTCCAATATAACCTTCACCCAACAAGACATGCTGCTCAAGCACAACCGACACAACAGGACGCTGTATTATACAGGGTATATCGGTTCTGTCAAGGTAAAGCGGATTCAGATCGATCCGGGGTCTTCCCTCAGCATCATTCCGAAGACGCTGCTCTCAACTCTGGGGATCCCAATGTACCGACTGGCGCCCTCCAACACAACAATCAGTGGCTTCAACGCTAGCAAAAGCAAGCCGCTGGGCAAAATACGGCTAAAGTGCCATATCAGCAACCTCAGAACCGAGGTGACTTGCTACGTCGTGGACGCCGATGTCAGCTACAACCTCCTACTGGGTCGTCCGTGGCTGCATGAGTACATGGTGGTGCCATCTACACTCCACCAATGCATGAAATACGTGTCCACCAATGACATCGTCCAGACGGAGTTTGCGGACATTGACCCTTTCAAAGGGGTTGAAGCCTACTTCACGGACTCTTCCTTATACAAATCACCTGACGAGGAGGAAGCCAATGATGCTGACGATGAAGCAGAAATGGCAGCAGATCCGGACATGGAGCCAGAGATGACTCCTGACGCTCCTTTGAAGATCCGACTCAAAGGCAAACCGCCTCAGAAGTTGCCTCCAATGCACATCAAGCTACCTGAAAAAGCACCAACCGCTCCGGGTAGAACACCAGCCGAAGCCCCCCTGAAGATTCGGCTCAAGGGAAAGCCGCCTCAAACCTCGGCTCCCCTTGTGGCAAAACTACAGGGGAAGGCACCAACTACTGAAGGCGCAGCAGAGGCACCTCTGAAGGTGCGTCTTAAAGGCAAGCCGCCGCAATCGTCTGTCTCGTCCAAGCTGCCGGAGAAGGCCCACGTAGCCCTCTCGGACCCCAAGATCAAAGCTGTGGTGGACTCCCCTGATCCAATCCCAGTGCTCACAGATGAAGAGTTGGGGGAATATATCTCTGCTGATGTAGATGCACCCTCTCTGGACAATGTAATCCCGCGGGATAAAATCTCGTATTTCATCAATAATAGAGTATCTTTTAATTATTCTTGTCTTCCACATTGGAATGCCATGTATACATTAGATAATGCTCTACGGTCCTTGCAAACACAAATAACGACCGTCCATCATGTAAATCGAGTAGTCCCATCCCAAGGGGTCTGTTTTGTAGTCCCGTCGCAGAGTCGAGACGAAGAATCCATCATCTTCGGCAAAGTTGAGCGTCATCAAGACCTTCCGCCACTTGAGCCAGAACCAGATACCGGCAGAATTCAAGTCTATCGGTACACGGACAAGGCAAAGTACCTCATCCAGAAGATGGGTTACGACCTAAAAAGCAACAAAGGCCTGAACTACGGCAAGGGTCGACGTCTCCCTCTTCGGCTTCCTACGCCTAAAGGAAAGCCGCAGGACTACTACAATCGAACTCGACGGGGGGTGGGCTATGTCACGCCACCGTCAACTCCAGAAAGTTCAGAGGCAGAAGAAGTCGAACATTCTCATTCCTCCGAAACATCAACTTGGGATTCCGATACCAGTATCGGCTCATTCTTCAAGAGAGTGCTGTCAGCCAACATGACATCTGCACAACCTCAAGAAGATGAAGGCGAAGACCAAGCGCCAAAATTCTTCGAAGAAGAACCCTGGGCTCAACGCCTGGGAGAACAGTGGGAGTCTCGCTTTGAATTACGGAGCCCCCTACCGAAGACAAAGTCAAGCAGATCGACCTTGGGGACGGATCTTCTTCCAAACCCATCTTCATCAGCAAAAGCCTAAAAGGAGAAGACCGGGAGTCTTTAATCCAACTGGCTAAAGAATACATCGATGTCTTCGCTTGGAGCTACGAAGATATGCCGGGACTTGATCCTCAGATCGCGATGCATAGGCTCAACATCTTACCCGATGCTAAGCCTATCAAACAACAGCAGCGACGTTTCCGTCCTGATATCATGAACGCCATCGATCAGGAGGTGGACAAACTCTTGACCAGCGGCTTCATCCGTGAAGAACAACACCCGGATTGGGTGGCCAACGTTGTCCCTGTCACCAAGAAGAATGGGAAGATACGAGTTTGTATCGACTTCAGGAATCTCAACTCTGCTTGCCCGAAGGACGAATTCCCGCTTCCAATCACCGACGTGATGATCGACAACACATGTGGCTTCGAACGCATATCTTTTATGGACGAGTATTCGAGCTACAACCAGATCAAGATGTTCCCCGATGACGCAAAACACATGTCATTCAGGACTCCGAAGGGTGTTTTCTGCTATACAGTGATGCCCTTCGGCTTGAAGAACGCTGGTACGACATACCAACGAGCTATGAGCACCATCTTCCGTCAGCATCTTCGTAAGACAGTCGAATGCTATGTTGATGACATCGCAGTTAATAGCCGTCTCAAAGGGAATCACCTACAAGACCTCAAGACAGTCTTCGATCTCATGCGAGCGCACCAACTCAAGATGAACCCCGCTAAATCCTTCCTGTCTAGCGGAAAGTTCTTAGGCTTCATCATTACGGCAAAAGGCATTCATGTCGATCCTGAGAAGACCAAAGCCATCCTCGACATGGACCCTCCGAAGAACCTCCAAGAACTTCGAGGCCTGCAGGGGCGTCTGGCATACATCCGGAGGTTTATAGCAAACCTTTCCAGAAAATGTCAACCCTTCACTCAGCTAATGAAGAAGGGAGTCTCTTACGTCTGGACAGAGGAGTCTCAAAAATCTTTCGACGACATCAAGGCTTACCTGACGAGCCCGCCAGTCCTGGTGGCACCCGTCGCCGGCAAACCATTTCTCCTCTACGTCCGTGCCATGGATCATTCCCTCGGCGCTTTGCTGGCTCAGAACAACGATACAGGCTATGAGCAAGCAATCTACTACCTCAGTCGAACACTCATCGGGGCCGAACACCGGTACAACCCCGTTGAAAAGGAGTGCTTGGCTTTGGTATTTGCCATCCAGAAGACTCGCCATTACGTCTCGGGCCAGACGATTCACGTCATTTCCCGAGTCAATCCACTCAGAGTTCTTATGACAAAGTCAGGATCATTGAACTCCCGGCTAGCTACATGGGTAATCCTGTTAACGCCATACAATATGGTGTTTGTTCCATAAAAATCCGTTAAAGGTCAGGCCCTGGCAGACTTCTTAGCTGCACACCCCATCCCAGAGTCCTCAAGACTCTACGAAGATATCCCGGATGAGGTCCAAGAATTAATTGAAGAACAGTTGGCAACTCTAGAGGGAGGGTGAATAGAGTTTATATAGAAAATAACCAATTAAAAAATAACTCTTTCACGAATAATAGATAATCAGAGTAAAATGCGGAAATTAAATGGAGAGCGAAAGAGCATACGCAAACACGGCGATTTTAACCTGGTTTCCCTCGTGGAGGACTAGTCCAGGCCTGAGAACTCTAACTCAGGATTAAATCCACTATTTGTGAAATAGTAGTTTACAATCCGTGCCTTTTCTTCAGAAGAGCACGTCAACTTCTTACAGAGGATCGCAGTGGCGATTTGCTTGGAATTGTCCAAGCGACTTCTTCAACTCTTGCACAAGAATCCTAACTGAGAGATGCTGAGCACTCGAGACTTAGGAGGCTTGTGGCTAGTAGATGGGAAGGGTATGGCTTATTTGAGCTATAAGAGAGAAGATAAGAGAAGATTGGATGATTTGAAATGAGAGAATTCATGGCCTATTTATAGTGTTTTTGTAGGCAGAATTCGGCCCGAATTCGGGTAGGAAATTTCAAATATTTGGCCGTTGGACAACTAGCAACCAGCTAACCCTAAAATTAGGGATGCTGATTTCTAGGGGACAGAGTTCGGCCCGAACTCTGTGTGGAGGCAGAGTTCGGCCCGAACTCTGTCTCCAGAGCACAGAGTGGTTCTAAGGGGACCATTGGGCAATTTCTGGTTTGGTGGAGCTTGGGATTATTGGGTAGGCTATAGTCTAAGTTTCAAGAGCTCAGCATGACTCAGATTACATCAGTCTAGACTCAATCAAAAGTGTAAAATACAGACTCAAATAACTGAGAAGCGGAGGCTGAGCTGTCATCTGTCTTGAGCTTAATGCAGACGTCGTGTGTCGTATTGAATTATTACAGATATTATTTAGTCAATGTTGTCAATATTTGGTTGACTGTGACTTCGTGTCAACAATCTC
This sequence comes from Iris pallida, assembly GCA_029216955.1. Lineage (NCBI taxonomy): Eukaryota > Viridiplantae > Streptophyta > Magnoliopsida > Asparagales > Iridaceae > Iris > Iris pallida. The sequence goes on from JANAVB010035617.1 coordinate 4,578,692, forward strand.
TCCCATATTGATAATTGGCAAAATAATATATGTATATTCAACATTCATACCTGGACACAGTTGATTATAGCAACATAGCTCCCCCATAATCGATGCCGAGCTAGAAATAATAGCTCCTCCGTAATCAGTGAACGGTGCTGAGCTAGAAGCAATAGCTCCCCCGTAAATAATGCATTGAACCTGTTGGCCTGATAAATAATATCTCCAAAAAGCACAAACAAGCACAGATATACGAAAGAAACAAATATAACCAGAATATACATAGTTCTCCCCCTTTTGGCATTTAGCAATATAGACTGCAGATGAAGGAATAGCATAGAAACTGCAGTATAGACAATTAATAGTGATGCAACCACACCAAGCAGAGAAGAAACAGTATATGAATAATCAAAATAAGTCACTAGCATAAAATATAAGACTACGATAAGCATGAAATGTCATCACACAGAACCAAATATCAAACACACAACATCTAAGTACATAAATCCAAAAATAAACTAAATAACTAGAAATCAAAAAACATCAACTAAGATCATCATCAGCAGTAGCAGCAGATAGTAAACGCCATCTCCATCATGGAGCATGAGAAGGCCCAGCAGAGTCTGAGTGATCAGTGAATGAACGGCTGGGGTCCATAATAGCAGCATCCGGATCCAGGTAACGCATGACCCAGGGGTCATCAATGCGATAACCATCGCGACCAGGATCCCGCTCCATGGGAATGGGCATAGAGGGGTGACGAGACATGGAATACCGGATATCGTGCAGCGAGTTGCTGAGGGCACTCATCTGCAGGGTAGTCCGATAGTCCATCTGAGTCCAGCGATCGTCCTCCAATGCGAAACGATCTCTCAGCATGGTCTGGATGGAGTCAAGAGTAGCAGGAGGAGGTGGCACATCTTGTCCAAGTGGAGGGGCGTCGGGCTCCTCATCATCAGAATGCTCAGAAGGCTCAAGAGAAGCAACAACTGCCTGAAGACGTCGTGCCTTGGAAAGGAATGCAGGAGCAGGCAAGAAAGGACAATCATGGAGAGGAACAATAAACGCACGAAAAACCATAGGAAGATACAAAGGATAAACCAGGGCTCGTGGTTTCTTCCTACAGTTAATCATCCAGTCCATCATGGTACGTGAAAGATTGAACGGAATGCGATAATGAAGATGATACAAAGCAGAGATATCAAAATATGTAACTTCATCGGTGGAGCCAGCTTTTGGCAAAATAGTGTTAAAAATAATTCGATGAAGTTCATAGAAATACGGGTTGAGGTGCTTGGCCATAAGCTTGCGAGGACTTATGTTAGGAGCACATAATTCCTCCTTGAAACTCTCAAGAGAAGTTTCACCAACAAATTGGAATTGGCGAGCTTCCACAAGCTTATCCCAAATATCGAGATCTTGGAGTGCAAGATACTCACCCAACTCAGAAGCATCAAAAGCAATATCAATACCGGCAACCCGGGAATAGATGTGAGTGGCATTGTGAGTCAAGTTACAATAGAACATTTGTATGGCGCTACGATAAATAACAAAGTTTGAAGCCACTAACTCATTTAAGCAAAGATCTTGAAACAATGATTCAAATTGTGAGAAAATAGTAAAATTTATCGGATGTCCCGCGAAGACCGGACGAGTCCGAAAGTCACTAAACTACTCGTTGGAGGCGTCTAGCGACACAAACAATCGGTCGTCATAAGTATTAGGGTCGCGGGAAGGAGGTGGATTGAACAACGGATGAAGGGGTTGTTGTTGTTCAACGGGTTGCTCAATGGGAGGAGGAGGATTCGAAGAGGAAGCACCCTCGGTTCGGATCCTCTTCCCATGATTGGGCAAGCGAGGAGCCATTTGCAAACAAGTAGAGAACTTGAAATAGAGAGAAAGAAGGAGTTATACCTCAAATCAACAATAAACAGTGAAAGAGAATGAAGAAATAGCCCTTCTCCTTGATTTTGATGAGCAATGGAGTACTTTGGAGAGAAAACTAGGGTTAGGGTTTGTGAAAATATGTTTGGAGAGGTGAAGGTGGTGGTAAGAATGAAGGAGAGATGAAAACCCGAATATAAGAGGAGGGTTTTCTTTGGTCGGAGCAAATCCGGACCTTAGGATCACAATTGATCAAACGGCTGTGGCTGTCCCCGATTCTGGAATATGGGAACCAAATTCGGCCCGAACTCTGTTGGGGACAGAGTTCGGCCCGCGTTCTGGATCCTTGTTCCAGAACTGAAAAACAGGCCAGAAGATGGAAAAATAGCTAAGTATGGGAAATTAAGTAAGATATGAAAGAAAGAGCTTGAAAGATGCAGTCAATATGAAAAATAGCAGGATGAAATTGAAAAATAGTGAATCAGCAGTTAGAAATCAAAACGAACCATATAATAAATAAGGAAATATATCATAATTCAATAGTTTGAAGTTGCCATGGGTTAGCTGCAGGGGCCGGATCCCAGCTAGCGGTAGTCCTGTGGACTAGTGCACCGTGTCGCTTAGGCTTTTACGCCTTGTTGTCAGAAGGGCCCTTTTGGCTTGTACCCATAGCAAGTTCATCGTAAGAGAATCATAATATAATCGATATTTACGCAGGTGAGTTTCAATTTATGACAGCTTTATCTAAAATTCCAAGTTCACGACAAAGGAAATTGAAGCGCTTTTCGGATAATGGCTTAGTAAAGAAGTCTGCTAGCTGATGAGTAGTGTCAATAAACTCTAAGTTAATCATGCCATTTTGCTGATGATCACGCAAAAAGTGGTGTCTAATTTCAATGTATTTTGTGCGTGAGTGACAGATAGGGTTCTTAGTTAAGTTAATAGCACTAGTATTGTCACAGAATATAGGAATGTGCATGAAAGATAAATTATAGTCTTCAAGGGTTTGCTTCATCCACAGAATTTGTGCACAACAACGCCCAGCTGCGATGTATTCAGCTTCTGTTGTGGATAGTGCGACAGAATTCTGTTTCTTGCTAAACCAAGAGACTAAAGCCTTTCCTAATAAATGACACGTGCCGCTTGTACTTTTACGGTCGACCTTGCATCCAGCGAAATCAGCATCAGAGTAACCAATGAGGTCAAATGATGTTGACTTGGGATACCATAGGCCCACTGTAACCGTACCCTTAAGGTATCGAAAGATACGCTTAACAGTGGTCAAGTGTGATTCCTTAGGATTTGCTTGATATCTAGCACATAGGCAAACACTAAACATGATATCGGGGCGACTAGCAGTTAAATAAAGTAAACTGTCTATCATACCTCGATACTTACGTTGATCAACGGGTTTGCCGCTCTCATCTGGTTCGAGTTTGGTTGAAGTAGCTATTGGAGTGCTGATTGGTTTGACGTTGTCAAGATCGAACTTTTTCAGCACGTCCTTTGTATACTTCGACTGACAGATGAAAGTTCCATTTGCCATTTGTTTCACTTGCAGACCAAGAAAGTAGTTGAGTTCTCCCATCATGCTCATCTCAAATTCTGTCTGCATACACTTGGCAAATTCTTGACAGAGGGTTTCATCAGTAGAACCAAAAATGATATCATCAACATAAATTTGAATTAATAGAATAGTGTCTTTAAAAGATTTTATAAAAAGTGTAGTGTCAATTTTCCCTTTTGAAAAACCTTTCTCAAGCAAGAAACTGCTTAGCCTTTCATACCAAGCTCTGGGGGCTTGTTTAAGGCCATATAGCACTTTCTTTAGCTTGAACACGTGGTCGGAAAATTTGTGATTTTCAAAGCCAGGGGGTTGTTTTACATAAACTTCCTCCTTAATAAAACCATTCAAGAAAGCACTTTTCACATCCATTTGGAATAATTTGAAATTTTGATAATTTGTAAATGCACAAAGCATCCGAATGGATTCTAGTCTAGCAACCGGAGCATATGTCTCATCGTAGTCGATACCTTCCTCTTGGTTGTATCCTTGAGCTACTAGACGAGCTTTGTTGCGTGTGACTGAACCATCTTCATTTACTTTGTTTCTAAACACCCATTTAGTACCAATTATCGAGTGATTAGCTGGTCTAGGAACAAGTTCCCACACTTGGCTCCTCTCGAATTGGTTGAGTTCTTCTTGCTTAGCAGAAATCCAAAATTCATCATTAAAAGCTTCAGAAATGTTTTTCGGCTCAACTTGTGAAATAAAGGTAGTGCTAGCAATAGAGTCTCTTAGTGATGATCTGGTAGTTACTCCGCGTAAAACTTCACCTATCACTAAATTTTCTGGATGAGAAGGCTTGAAAGAAAATTTCTTAGGCAAGCCCTCCAGAGAATTTGTTTCGGTAGAAGTATTCATTGGAGTAGAAGTTGATGGCTCAATGTCATCATCAAGAGTACTTGCTGTACTGTTATCTTCATCAAAAGTCATATTTGTTGACTCTTCCACAATTAGTGAGCGTTTATTAAAGACTCTATATCCCTTACTCTTGGCGGCATAACCAAGGAAAATATCATCGTCAGCTTTGGCATCAAATTTGCCTAAGTTGTCTTTGGTGTTAAGGATAAAACATCTACATCCAAAAACTTTAAAATAAGAAACATTGGGGGTTCTCCCAAACCAAAGCTCATAGGGTGTTTTCTTCGTAATGGGACGAATAAGCACCCTATTCAAAATGTGGCATGCTGTACTGACAGCTTCTGCCCAGAAATATTTCGGAAGTGAAAATTTATTCAACATAACTCTGGCCATATCACCGAGAGTTCTATTCTTCCGCTCCACAACACCATTTTGTTGTGGAGTTCTAGGACAAGAAAACTCATGATCAAAACTATTAGAATCACAAAAACTTTCAAAGACAGAATTTTCGAATTCGCCTCCATGATCACTTCGGATTCGAGTAATCATGTAGCCTTTTTCGTTTTAAACTTTCTTAACAAAAATCTTGAAAACAGAAATAGCATCACTTTTATTTGTAAGAAAGAAAACCCAAGTAAATCTCGAAAAATCATCAACAATAACAAATGCATAAAGTTTACCACCAAGACTAGCTACTCTACTAGGACCAAATAAATCCATAAGAAGTAGTTGCAGGGGTCTAGTAGTACTTACAGAGTTAATGGAATGAAATGAGGATTTGGTTGCCTTGTTCATTTCATATTCGGCACATACTGTGTCCTTTTTGAATGTGATATCGGGCAATCCTCTCACTAGCTTCTTGGTCGATAGCCTGGATATAGCATCCATATTGGCATGACCAAGACGCTGGTGCCAAAGTAATCGTTCATCTTTGTGGGCATATAAACATCTACCTGCATTGTTAGTATCTATAGGTAGATAGAAAATATAAACGTTATCCTCTCTTTTCCCTTCAAAAGCAATGTCTCCTGTTGACCTATCATAGGTGCAGCAATTGTTTTGTCCAAAGTTAATATCATATCCATGATCAGCAAGATGACTGATGCTGAGCAGGTTATGCTTAACTCGATCACTAGGCAGACATCCTTTATTACAGGAGAAGGAGGATGACCAATAATACCATTACCTATTATGTGCCCTTTTAAATTGTTACCGAAGGATACGTATCCTTCTCTCTTCATCGATAGTGATGCGAAAAGATTTGCATCTCCTGTCATATGTCGCGAGCATCCACTATCGAGAATCCACTTACTTTCAGTTGCGGAGGGAAGGTCCACCTACATCAAGAGTAGATGTGACCTTTGGTACCCAAGTTCTTGAGGGTCCTGAAAAGTTAGTCTTTGGAAACCATGCATATATCCTTTTATCCACTAGTCTTCTAACTCTACACTGTGGTGAGATGTGTCCATGTGATCCACAGTAAGTACATATAGCATTCTTATTTACGTTAGGAGCATGAGAATGATATCTATAATGAGCAGAAGTATGATGATTAGCATGATGATGATGATTATGCATAGAGTGCTGTGGAGTAGCATGGTGATATTGTCTATGGTGATGTGGTCTAAATGGCATGGCATTGTGATGTTGTCTATATGGCATGATATGATGATCTTGTCTATATGGCATGGCAAGGTAATAATTTCTATATGTGGAATGATGTTGATTGTGTCTTTGTACAACATGATGATTGTGTGATGAATGAGAATTATTCTTACGTGTGCGTGGTTTGTGAAAGTTTGTGTATATGAAAGCATGGTTATGTGTTACATGTGAATGACGTGGTTGACTGGTATGAGTAGTGTTGTGCCCATGTGATTGGGTTTGAGGTTGAGCAACCTGTTTTCCCAATTTGGTTTCTAATCTCTTAGAAACAGCTTGCAGTTCATTAACCTTAATATTTAAGCCATATATCTTAGTCATTGAAACCTTGTGTCTACTCTTTTCTTCAGCAAGCAACGTGTTGAGTATTGTGATTTCTTGTGTCTGTTGCTCAATACGTGTTTCTGCATCATGTAAGCTTAATTTAAGCTTGGATACTTCATTAGTGTCATCAGTGGGTGTCGTATTTCTAATATTGTCAAGTAATAGAGAAATTCTTTGTATTTTGACTTCAAGACTTTTGATTTTATCCTTGGCATGTTTGTATTTACCAATGACCTTTTTGTGATCATCGAGTAAATCAGTGAAAGCATCGCCAAGTTCATCAAAAGAGAAGTCATCTAAAGTTTCGTTAGATACCTTGTTGGAAGTTTCCATTAGGCACACATTTGCTGTATCTTGAGGAGAGTTCTTTTCTTCCTCGGAGTCACTCGCTTCACTTTCATTCCAAATACTTGTGTTGGCATATTTCTTTGATGAGGACTTCTTGTATGGCTTCTCATAGCGGTTGCTCTTCTTCAAGAATGAACAGTCTTTTCGGACGTGTCCAGTCTTCTTGCAACCATAGCAGGTTGGCTCTTCTTCGCCGTCTTCTTGTGATTCCTTCTTCCTTCGATTGAAGCGAAGGAATTTCCTGAAGTTGCGAACCATGAGAGCTTGGTCTTCATCATCCGAGTTGTCGTCTTCGGTTTTATCGTGATCAGCCCTTCGTCGATGAGCTTTGAGTACGATCTCCTTAGTTCTCGGAGCAGGCTCTTCGAAGTCCTTGAGGTCAAGCTCGTGAGTCATGAGCTTACCCATCAAGGTCTCCATTGACTTGGTTGTGAGATCGTTCCCTTCTATGATGGCTGTCACCTTAGGGTTCCAAATCTTTGGTAGCCCCCTGAGTAGCTTGCGAATCTTCTCGTGGTTTGAGTATTGCTTGCCAAGCGAGGATAGAGGATTGATGATGTCGAAGAATCTTGTGATCATTTGAGTGATCGTCTCATTTGGCTTCATCTTGAAAGCCTCGTATTCTTGAGTGAGACGGCTTATCTTAGATTCCTTGACGTCTTATTTGGCTTCATTTGGCTTCATCTTGAAAGCCTCGTATTCTTGAGCAGTGGTGCATGTAGAGACCCTGTTGAACTCATTCCTGTCTATAGCATAGAATAAAGCATTAATAGCTCTAGCGTCTAGACTTGCCTGTTTCTTCTCCTCGACAGAATATTTGTCGTGTGGTTTCTCAATGAGGTCACCATCGACAACTATCCTGGCAGGCTTTTTGTAACCGTCAGTGACGACAGTCCACAGGTCAAAGTCTAGAGACTTAAGATAGAAGCTCATCCTTGTTTTCCAATATGTGTAGTTAGTTCCATCAAATAGGAGAGGCCTATGAGTGGACTGACCTTCACCATGATTGGAAATCAAGGATTGTGTGGTTGCCATGGATCAGCTCTTAGAATGTTAGTCCTTATAAAGAGAACAGAGCTCTGATACCAATTGAAGAACAGTTGGCAACTCTAGAGGGGGGGTAAATAGAGTTTATATAGAAAATAACCAATTAAAAAATAACTCTTTCACGAATAATAAATAATCAGAGTAAAATGCGGAAATTAAATGGAGAGCGAAAGAGCATACGCAAACACAGCGATTTTAACCTGGTTTCCCTCGTGGAGGACTAGTCCAGGCCTGAGAACTCTAGCTCAGGATTAAATCCACTATTTGTGAAATAGTAGTTTACAACCCGTGCCTTTTCTTCAGAAGAGCACGTCAACTTCTTACAGAGGATCGCAGTGGCGATTTGCTTGGAATTGTCCAAGCGACTTCTTCAACTCTTGCACAAGAATCCTAACTGAGAGATGCTGAGCACTCGAGACTTAGGAGGCTTGTGGCTAGTAGATGGGAATGGTATGGCTTATTTGAGCTATAAGAGAGAAGAGAAGAGAAGATTGGATGATTTGAAATGAGAGAATTCATGGCCTATTTATAGTGTTTTTGTAGGCAGAATTCGGCCAGAATTCGGGTAGAAAATTTCAAATATTTGGCCGTTGGACAACTATCAACTAGCTAACCCTAAAATTAGGGATACTGATTTCTAGGGGACAGAGTTCGGCCCGAACTCTGTGTGGAGGCAGAGTTTGGCCCGAACTCTGTCTCCAGAGCACAGAGTGGTTCTAAGAGGACCATTGGGCAATTTTTGGTTTGGTGGAGCTTGGGATTATTGGGTAGGCTATAGTCTAAGTTTCAAGAGCTCAGCATGACTCAGATTACATCAGTCTAGACTCAATCAAAAGTGTAAAATACAGACTCAAATAACTGAGAAGCGGAGGCTGAGCTGTCATCTGTCTTGAGCTTAATGCAGACGTCGTGTGTCGTATTGAATTATTACAGATATTATTTAGTCAATGTTGTCAATATTTGGTTGACTGTGACTTTGTGTCAACAAACGTCACCGAAGAAAGCTCCGTTTGACGGATGTTTTTCGACGGCACTTCAAGAACAGTCCCCAAAGGCCAAATCATCGCAGGAGTGGGGGTTGTCTTAGTATCCCCCGATCAGCTGGTCATCCAGCGTGCTTACTCCCTTTTGAAGCCGTGCTCCAACAATGTTGCCGAGTACAATGCGCTCATTATGGGACTCCAGCTGGCACAACAGCTGGGGGTAAATCATCTGGAAGCCTACGGCGACTCCAAACTCGTCGTAAACCAGATCAGAGGGCAATACGAAGTTCGCCATGAAGATCTGATCCCTTACCATGAAGTGGCGTTGAACATCATTTCAACCTTCACCAAGTTCTTCATTGAACATGTACCTCGCCTACAAAATTTGGAGGCTGACACTCTGGCTGGCCTCGCAGCCTCATTGGCAGCACCCCTCGGGACTCAACACTATGTCACGGTAATTGGCCGAGACTTGGTCTGTCCTAAAAACAACCTGTGCTTACGAGTGACCCATGCCATGTCAACAAGTGCTGGTGTTAATGTCCGAGACTGGAGGTTCCCGTTCATCGACTTCGCTGTCAACGAAATTCTCCCAGAGGACCCGAAAGAAGCCGTCTCAGTCAGGAGGCGCTCCCTTCGATTCTACTACGACACAGCTACTAAAATGCTGTACCGGCGTTCTTACGATGGACTTCTCCTTCGATGTTTATCCAACGAAGAAGCAACTGAGGCCCTTCGAGAAGCTCACGATGGAACCAGCGGGGCCCATCAACCTGGCCCTAAGTTGCAGGATCGACTGCGACGCATGGGCTACTACTGGCCAACCATGGCCGCCGACGCTGTTGACTATGCTAAAAAGTGCCATGAGTGCCAGCTTCACGCGGACTTCATCCATACACCGTCAGAACCACTAGATCCTACTGTCGCCTCCTGGCCCTTCGAAGCTTGGGGCATGGACATCGTAGGGCTAATCACCCCTCCTTCATCAAGGGGACACCGCTTCATCCTGGCCATCACCGACTACTTCTCCAAATGGGCAGAAGCAACTCCACTGGCGGAAGTGAAGAGCTCTAGGGTGGTCAGCTTTATCAGGCACCATGTCATCTACCGCTTCGGAGTACCTCGGAGGATTATCCACGATAACGGTCCCCAGTTTATCAGCCATGTTTTCAGCAGATTCTGTGACAAGAATCGCATCCAAAATGTGGCCTCAATCGCCTACAATTCGACAGCGAACGGATTGGCCGAGGCATTCAACAAGACTATCGTCAGGCTGCTCAAAAAAGTTGTGTCATCCAACAAACACGACTGGGACGAAAAGCTCGGCGAATGCCTTTGGGCCTACCGTACGACGGTACGGACCCCGACGGGCAACACACCATTCTCCCTGGTCTACGGAAGCGAAGCAGTACTGCCTCTCGAGATCCAGATACCCTCACTTCGTGTAGCAATCACAAATCAACTCACAGAAGAAGACAATCAACGTCGCCGTCTGCAAGAACTGGAGGCACTTGACGAAAAGCATCTCCTAGCTCAACAACGCATCGAACTCTACCAAGCCCGTATATCACAGGCTTTCAACAAGAAGGTCAAGCAGAGGACTTTCCAAGTAGGCGACCTGGTTCTGGCAGTCAGGAGGCCGATTGTGTTGACTCACAAGACACCAGGAAAGTTCGAGCCCAAGTGGGAAGGACCCTTCATCATAGAGACGGTATACTCAAACGGTGCTTACCGCCTCGCCAAACCCAATGGGGACTTGTTTATGATGCCCATCAACGGCAAGTTCCTAAAGAAGTACTACTCTTGACATCTTTTCAGTCATGTACTCCCATCTCCACTCAACAAGGGAGTCTGTGGACCCAATCATCAGGGCTCACATACAATTCCCTTCCACAAAAATCGTACACTTTCGGAACCCAGCTGTTCCGTGGCATCATCTAGTAGGAGGACGACCACGTCCACGTTACCTCTGAGTTGTTCCCCTATGCCCTACAAAGCGGAATCTTACACTCCGTAAGACTACGCTACCCTTCATGTTTACCATGTCCATATTACCTCTGAGTAAACATCCCGTACAGACAACCCCTGTGTTGCCGTACATTGATCGCAGAACTTCTACGTCCATACTACCTCTGAGTAGTTCCGTGTATCCCCCAGGATCATTCCTACCACGTCTATAACACCTCTGAGTAGAAAGATTCCATCATTTGATTCCCATATTTGCCATGTCCACATCACCTCTGAGCAAACATGTTGGTTCTCTCAAACTTATTATCTGTACCTAAAAACCAAGGTGCACAAAAGATAATAGGTCCACACAAATCATCAAGTTCATGACAGCAAAAATGAACACACCACAAAAACTTTGTATTCTTTATTTTTAAAAAAAAGTGTAAAGGATTACACCCCCAGCAAGAGTTGTAAAATACACAAAAAGAAGAGACTACAATCCCTAAACATCTCCGGGATTGGCCGAAAGCTCTTCAATCCGACGCCTCAAGTCTGCCGCCCGAGTCTCCACAGTCGCCGAGACCCGGCATTCAGCTTCTTGACGCATCGCCTCTATGGCCTCAGGAGAAGTGTCATTCTCATCCTTCTCATCCAACTGCTGCCGCTGGTAAACCAGGGTAAGAGCCCGGTAGGTGAAAGCTGCTTTCTCCTTCTTGAATGCCACATGTTCAGCCTGGGCACGCTCGGCATCTAATAGGAGTCAGGCCCGCTGGTCCTCAAGGCGACAAATCTGGGCATCAACCTCTGCGATACTAGCGTCCAACGTAGCTCGCAACTCCACCTTCTCCTGCATAGACTGAGACAACCGCTCCACTGCAGCTTCAGTCTCAGCCACTTCGCATTCCCAGACACTCATGGTGGCCTGGTAGGAGGACTCAGTCTCAGCGATCAACTTCTCCTTTTCTGCGTCTATTAGGACGGAGAGATTATTTCGCTGGATACACTGAAACTCGGAAAGCTGCTGGTCCAGCTCGACCACCGAGGCCTCCAGGATGTCGGCCATATGATCATGGCCCTGGTGGAGACGGATCAGGTTGATATGAGGCAGTGCCAGTGTTTTTGCCGTTGCAAAGCTCCCATTGGCGGCCATCACTGCCGATACGCCCCTTTGCAGCATCTTATATACCGCCTCGATGATAAACTTCATATATTCATCTGCATCCGCCAGTACCTGTGGTGTCATAGCAGGAGTCGGAGGAGCTGCTCTAGTTAGCGGACTCGAAGAGGGCCCGCCGACCTCAACCCGTGAGGATGGAACCTCGGCATCAACAGGCTCTTCATCAACAGGGGCTTGACTGCTAGCCCGAGGAGCCAAAAGAACAGACGGAGCCGAGAGAGGCGTCGATATAGTACCCCAAGTAGAAGGAGCAACAGAGGGTTCCGATAAACCCTTACCCTTATCAAGCTCGGAGGAACCACCGACGTTAGCGGCTACCTCATCAGTCCCCAACGTACTATCAGCTGGCAGTACGGGGCATTCCCCCTCCGACGGAATAGTGAGCTCAACACTTGTCTCCTGACTCCCCTTCGAAGTCAGGACCGGCAGACGAGTCTCATGTTCATCATCAAATCCCTCTACAGGGATAGGATCTGTTGCTACTTCTTGGTCAGCAGCCACCTCAGCCTCCACTGCTGAGTCTGGGGTAGGGCTCGGCAGCGCTACAGCCGACCTCCCATCATTATGACAATGAGGGGAATCAACCCTCTCCTCTGTTCCAATCACATCTGTTGCCCCCGCAACAGAGTCATGCAACTCTGGAGGAACGTCATCTGAAGACGACGAACTCCACTCTACTTCATCATCAGGAAGCCTCGCATCCGCAGGACCCTTAACGTCCAAGGCCTCCATGGCAGCTTGCACCATCCCGGAAGTTGCTGCAACCTCTGTCTCTTCGGACATAGTCTGGAGATACAAAAGTCTCCGCAGGAACAACATCTTCAGGATTCTCCTCCACTGGAGACATTACCATCGGAGGAATGCGCTCATCAGAGGAGCTTGCCACCTCCTTCGGTTTAGTGACACCCGGTTTCGAAATACGGGTTTTCTTCTTCGACGATCCCTACAAGAAGAAAAGCACAGGTCACCAAAATGACAAGATGAGCCAGATTGCGAAGGACTCTTTACCTCAGCAGGGACTGATTCTGTTAACGCAGCCTTTGGAGTCGTCACTTTCTTCGGCCTTTTTGGTACAGACGAACCGGCTTCTGCATTAGCCCGCATCTTTCCGGCGGGAGGATCTGCCCGATTACCTCTCACTGATGCTACAGCAGCAGCCCGATATCCCGTCAATTCTGGAGGACGATATGACCGAGCTGCTGCCAGCATATTCGTCGTGGCCTCCAGCTAAGTTCCAATGATGAAACTAGTCTCCCTATCATAATCAGGAGACATAGTATTCATGGTGCAATATAGCTTAACGGCCGAATACAGGATCTGTGGCCGAGGGTTGCGAACTGGCGTGGTAAAATGAACACCAGTGCACCCAGTAATGTAATATTGCCAGCCCCGGGCTCCGTCCAGTAAACTCCCGGCAAACCCAGACTGTTACTGGGATTTCATAACATTAGCTGGGTGTAGCCAAGCTGGCGAGCAAACCGGCTTGGTAGATATGGCTCCAGATAACACCTATTTTGGTTGCGGTAGACCAAGTGAGAAGGCCGAATACTTTGTAACCAACGAAAACCCCATCTCAGCAGAGTAATTGCATCTTCACCAGAGTCGTCCAAATCTTGGTCAGCCTCGAAATCTTTGAAGATGGGACCGACCTTGACAATCTCCCACCCCTGAAGATAGGACAAAACTCTCCTGCAGACGGGGATGCTAGCGTGCAACCACTTTCTCTTGTAGAAACGACGGATAAAAGCATCACCTTCAACGTGATCCTCCTCCGGACCTGGACTCATCACGTTCGGATGATGTAAAATCAACCATCCCATCAGATAATGGAATGGTAGCTCGGCCCGAGGAAAGTTGTCGTTCCTACCTCTCCCATGGATCACATCATCAGCAAAGGTCCTCAAACCCCACAACAGGTTACACACTATCGCGGAGAGGAGAGCTAAAGGTCGACCAAAGACCAGTTTTACGGCGGGCAAAATAAGGTTCCGGTATACCCTCTCCACAGCACCAGATCCGTCCGCAAACACACAATCCCGGAGCCATATCATCAAGTATACCGTTAACACCACCTTAGATGACATCCGGTGCACACAGTGCCAGAAGCAGCTATACGCATTTTTGCCACTCTTATTTGAACGAGGGGCCCTCTCGTCTAGCCGGCTCATTTCAGAAGTCACTTCTGCGGGTTTCAGCCCTTGCGGAGTCACAAATCGGATCTTCGAGGAATCTGCCAGATCCTGCTTGAAGACGTAATCCCTCCAAGCAGTCACATGAGGCTGAGTTCTGCCTTTGTCCTTCCGTTGCATTAGATAATGATGGCTCGCCACCTCTTTGAAAACAGCCATCATCTCCGGGTCCTTATTTTCCAGAATAAGGATCTCTTCGTTCGACGGAAAATATTCCTCGTACGGTTCCGAGCCCCAAGGAAGCTTGGACACTTCGTACATCTCATGGAGAGCCAACCCCAACTCCCCCACTGGAATAAAGAAGGTGCCAGTCTGGGTATTGAACATTTCCAAGAGTGCAAGGAACATATGCTTATTGAGATCCACGCCAGCCTGTGTGGCACGAATAGCGGCCGTCAGCCTAATCTCCTTAAGCTCAGCCTTGAACTTCGACAACACCCAAATGGTCAACTCGTCCCACTTCGGCATGTGGTGACACCAACCTTCAACCCTAAAGCTACCTTTCGGATACATGACCCTCGATGTTAGCATCCGATTTGCAAAGGTCGAAGCACTGAAGGCAAAGGTGTCATTAGGGACCTCACTATAGAGGCTCCCAGGACGCAAAGTTCGGCAACTAAACGAGGGACCGGCTCGCGAAGCGGCCAAGGTATCCCTTTGATTCGAAGTAGCATCAATTGAAAAAGTACCTCCCAATGCCCCTCCTTGAGAAGGAGTAAGTTCCCAGGGCATCCTTCTCTTGGAAGCTAAACGGTAGAAGTCCGTCAGCGGCAACTGGCGTTCAAGTTGTCGCATGTACAGAACCATGCCTTTTGCAGAGAAGAACCAGTCTTCTCTGATCTTCAGTATCTTCGCCTCGGAGGAGATCAGTCGGTCACCGAACAAAAAGGCAGCTTTTAAGAAAGTCACATCCTCGGATTCAGCAGATTTCAGTTTACCGCTCTCCATCATACTCTGGAGGAAAATCGGCAACTGATTCTGGATCTGCAGCATTCTATCAGGAGGTTGATTCTGTAAGATAGCATCCTTCGCAGGGTTGATAACCTCCTCGTCAAAATCAACTCTCATTTACAAAGAGAAGCATCCAGAAGGACTTCATCCAGCAAAGGGATTGTCATCAACACTGACACAACAAAAAAACAAAAGTCAGGCAGAAAGCTTTAAGAAGACAAAGTGTGTCAAGCAACCTGACGCATCATCAGGGTGTAAACCCATGCACGTCAGTAGTGGCTTTGGCGCATCATCAGGGCGTGAACCCATGCGTGTCAGCAGTGGCTTCGGCGCATCATCAGGGCGTGAACCCATGCGCGTCAGTAGTGGCTTCGGCGCATCATCAGGGCGTAAACCCATGCGCGTCAGCAGTTAAACCTCGGTGCATAATAAGGGCCTAAACCCATGCACGTCGGCGGGATAAAACCATGGCACATCATCAGGACAGAAGTCCATGCGCGTCGGCAGCAGAGAGTTAGGGTAAACCAACTCAGCTGTATGAGCCAAAGCTCGTCCGAACAAAAAAAATAGTGGAAAAGACGACACCCACCCGTCACCGTGAGCCGAACGTCGGCCGAAGTTACAATGGTGACAGGGGCATCCTCTTCGACAAATTCTGCCGGCTCCTTTCCCTTGCCAGCACCGCTGCGAGGAGTCTTGGGAGCCATTCTTGAAAAAAGAAAGTTAGGGTTTTTTGAAGAAGAACTCTAAAAGGCAAAAGCAAAGAGAGGAATAACTCTCTCTCTCTCTCCATCTCACGCCTATTTATAGGCCCAGTCGCACGCATGAACCGATGAAGTGTGACCTCAGCCGCCGCCTCGGGTTCTGTGGAGAGATAACTGCAAATAAATCCAAAAAGATCATCATTAATCTTCTTGGTTATCGAGGCGTTATCATTTGCATTTACTGAGAGCAGCATGCGCCAACAGTCATGCGCCTCAACCACCATGCTTCTTATTCAAAGTATTCCAAAACTTATCCAAAGTTTTTGAAAACTTTGAAGTGGGTCATGTAGAAGCATGGAATTTCACGATCAGAAATCCTATGCGCCAAACACTACATGTGCCAGGGAGCTCAGACAAAGTACTTGGCACAGCAAAACAAGAGTATAGACGTTGAAAGAAGATTTTTATTTCATATAAAAGTCTATTACATGTCTAGAAAAGGCTGTACAAAGGAGAACTTCTATAAAAAGAAAAGACCCTAAGGCACATCAACTATGATGCGCTCTCAAAAAGGCGCATCCATCCAGACGCAGCAGTTACCAAGCACTTTTAAATAGGCGCATCCAGTCAGGCGCATCTCGCCATGCGCTCTCAGCCAGGCGTATCCCTTCAGCAGCTCAGTTATGTGCATCCTCAGTTATGTGCATCCCTTCAGCAACTCAGTTATGTACCACCCTTCCAGCCAAGCTCACCAGATAAGTGCTTCGACTAATGAAGCATTTATTGAGCAGAACGAGGGTGGCAATCAACCCTCTAGCTGGAGGAAGGGCTCCCCAAACCGAGGAAGAGAGGAGCACCGCAAATCAACCTGTGGCCAGGGAAGGTTTCGAAAGAGCCTCCAAAGGCCAAGGAAGACCGCAATCGAAATGCAGCTAAATGAACAGCTTTCAACCCAACCAGAATGGGCAACACCCACTCTGACAGAAAAAAGAGCCTCCAAAGCCGCAGCCCCGCAATTCCGATCTGTGGCTCTTCCAGCATAACGGAGACGAGGCTCGTGCATCCCGATCTTTGGATGCAACAGGCACCTTCTGCCTGCCTCAGAAGCCCTCGACTCCGACTTTTGGATGTAACAGTCACCTTCAAGTGCATCAACGAAGACATTACGTCGCATCTTCATCCTCGGGAGCATCTTATCAACAGAATGTGCTCGAGCAAACAAATTCATTTCGGGAGGACATGAGAGTACGAGAAGCAAACCCTCTCCATGCCACCATTTATAGGCCGAGCAAATCAAACACATGCGCCAAGTGGATGGCTCTCCGAATCCCGTGCAATAAATTTACATTAAATGGATGAACCGGACGCTTCGAATTCAGCCAAGTCAAAAATGGCTATTTAAAGCACTCGAAGAACGTAACAGTCGGGCCATTAAAGATCATGCAAACAGATGCGCCCCTCAGACAGCGCATCATACAGATGCGCCACTCAGACGGCGCATCATGCAGGTGCGCCCTTCAACACCAAGTACCTCACAGGGATGCGCCCCCATGCGTCTCCATACGCCTAGTAGAACGCCGATCGATGCGCCCACTCAACAGCCCATCAAATGTCAAAAACATTAATTGCTGAAGTCTGACAGAGTTGGCAGCACGCCTCCCGAGGACTGAACAGTTGACAGCTTTTTCAAAAAACAAAGCATCGCCATTGTAGGTCCTAAAAAATCAAGTTGCATCAATCAACAAAGTCAAAAATTCAAGATATTCATCATTTTGATGAGTTGCGCAGACAACAGTTTGCGCAGACATCACTTTGCGCAGGCTGATTCGCGCATGTTCCCAACTGCGCAGGCTGACGTGGCAGAAGTCATTATTGACTGAATCAAATCAGATCTTCCTGACAGCTGACAACACGAATAACGAGGAGGCTGTTCATTTTTGATGCCGCACAGTGCTCGAGGGCGGCTGACAGGTGGCAGCGCAATCCGTGTTTGCGCAAACCACTCATGTGCAATCCGTGTTTGCGCAAACCATTTTTGCACAGTTCATTTTGCATATTCTACCAATATAACTGACCAATTACATGTGGCATTCATGCCATCAATTGCTCATTACGTGGCAACTGTCTATGTACGATCATGCGCATTTCAATCAAATGATGCCATGTGTTCCAGATAGTTGGCCCACGATCTAATAACTGCTTGCGCAATCCAGTGCTGCGCAAACCAGTTGCTGCGTAAATCAGCTTGCGCAGTCCAAAATAACTGAAAGTTAGTTATTTTCAGAACTCTATAAATAGAGTTTCAAGTCTTCATTTCAAGGGGATCAAGATCAGAGATCACAAATCAGAGAGTTCAGGAGTTCTTGCCAAAGTGCTGCTGCATTCTTCCGAGACTTTTGTCTTCAACTTCAGAGGCTTTTGCCTTCAGTTTCCAGAGTTGTTTTCAACTTCAAAGGCTTCGTCTTCACAGTTCACATCGTCTAAGGGATAAAGCAATCGTCATCAAGATTGGATTCCTATAGTTGTAATTTTCCCAGAATTCTTGTAATCTTTATTACAGTTTGTATCAATAAAGTTTTAGACTTTTGTTTTTGCAAACAAAATGGCGACTCTGCTGGGGACAACTTTCTCCTCCGACGAGGAAGTAGCAACTCAATGTGACATAGCGTCTATCGGGAAGACGCAGAAGATGCTGGTTGTTAAGGTCAACCAGACAGCCTACGAGGCGATGCTCAACTCCAAAACCACTCCCCGTACTGTAACCACTTCTGCTAAGAGCAAAGTGCACTTAGTTTGGGTCTCCAAGTCTGCACAATCTGGCAGTTTTGCCACCAAGGATGTTGTACCAATTGCTGCACAATCTGCTAGTCAGACTGCTGCACAAACTGCTGTGCCAACTGTTGCACAGTCTGTCTCAGCAACTGCTGCACAATCTGTTGCAGTCAAGGCTGCGCAATCTGTTGCAACTGTTGCACAGGCTACTTCATATGCTGCCTTGTCAAAACAGAAGACTCCTATGACTATGGCGCAATTGGCAGTGGCTTTTCCTGCGCAAAATAGCACTCTTGTAACTAAGGTGCATCCCAAGCACTCTAAGACAAGAACTCCTGATGCACTTCCTACCAAAGCTTCTAATGCACAAATGACTAGTGCACCTTCCACCCATGCGCAAACCAAGTCTGCGCAATCCAAGAAAAATAGCCTTTTGGCTAAATTTCCTTCTTCTCACAATAAAAGAAGAGATTCTACTCCTCTTTCCAAACACCCTATTGCCCCTGCGCAATCCACTGAGGGTAGTCCTTTGACTATTCCTCCTTCTCTTCAAAGCAAAGGAAAAGGTCCATTGGTCTTTTCTCAAACTTCCTCGTCTCATGACTTGGAAGATAACAGAGGGAAACGCTCTTTAGCTAACCCTTCATCTCAAAACAAAGGAAAAGGCCCTTTAGTCTTTTCTCAGTCTTCTTCAGTCTTTACTGAAGAAGATCCATCTCAATGTGTCTCGGCTCCAATCAATTCAAGAACTCTGGCAAACAAGGATTCTTCTTTCCTTTATAACAAGAGTACTTGTATTAATCAAAGAGGTATTCTGCCTACTCCGATAGCAGAATTCCAGGACCTCCCGACTCTCCAAATTTGTCGTTCCAGACAGGGAAAACTGTTAGTGTCTCAAACAGAAACTCCTGGGGGTGAATTTGCTGACCTCAGAACTTATCTTAATCGACCCACTTCGGTAAAACGCAAACAGCCAATGCCGAAGGTTAAACATCATCAGAAACAAATCTCCAAAGTCAGAAATCCCGACACTTATGCCAATGAAGTGAGTACTTCCCTGTATACTCAAGGGACTAAACATTTGAAGAATCGGAATCATGTTCCAAATGTTATCAAAGAACAGATCCCTCGGAACTTTCCTCGTCCTGTTGTAGATCTTCGAGAACATCTAAGACAAAAACAGGATAATGTCTCAATATCTCCATCTCAACCATCTGATCATCACTGTAATCATAAAGTCATCATCCAATGCTGTTGTCAAACGACAAAACGATCTGTCTTCGATCGTTTAACTTTTGCTAAATCTGAACCTATGTCAGAAGAAGACGAAGTTTTGTATGCTTCTGTTAACATGACTTCCCGAGACACTGGGGGTAAAAGATGCTCTAAGCATGGTAGACTCCGTAAGCCAAGCCAACGGTATTTGGAATTACTTCAAGAATCTTCTGAAGGAGTATTTCAACATACCCGTTCCCGAAGCCGAGATACAATCGGTCAAAGAAATCTTCCTCAAAATCCTTCAAGTCATCTCCCTGTTTCCCAGTCAGGAGATGATTCGTTTTCTGATTATGATGCATACAGTAAAAGTTCTGAACAAACAGTATCTTCCACTGTGCCAAGAGAAGTGACGGCTTATGTTGTCACCGATGATCCAGATGCTTCAACCTCCGCAAATCAGGAACAACGAATTGCTGCACTCGAAGACAAATTAAAAACTATGGCTGAGATGGTTTCTAGTATGCATTCCATCATTGTAGCACAGCATGTTACACCACCAACTGCACCTATTACTAGTCCAGAGATCATAGCGTCTTCAATACCTGCCAATACTGGGCTGGGGGTAGTGCCTCCTCAAATACCTCCTGTACAAGTGCAAGTACAAACTACGCCTAGTCATTCAGGAGCTGGGGGTAGTGCTTACAACGCTGTTCCTCCTCCTATCACTACAACTCAACCTGCTCCTTCTTCTTCATCAGAAGACGCCAATGAAGCTGTCAAACTCTTACGAACCCAATTTGAAGCATTTAAAGAGAAAGACAATCTACAAAGGTTGGGGATTAAACAGCCCTATCCGGTTGAATGGAAGGACATCCCGTTTCCCCCAAAGTATAAAATCCCTACAATTTCTCTGTTCGATGGCAGTACTTCCCCGAGTCAATTCATCAATCATTTTGAGGTAATGACTGTTCAACTTCAGCCAAATGACGCTCTTCTTACCAGAGTGTTCATCGGTTGTTTAGCCGGCGTAGCATACGACTGGTACAAAAGTTTGCCCGATGGTTGCATCACATCCTTTTCAGGTCTTAAACAAATCTTTCTGGAACGGTTCTATGAAGGATTTAATGATATGACTATGTCAGCTCTCAACAAAATCAAACAAAAACATAATGAAACTGCTGAGAGCTTTATTGAACGGTTCCGCCGTGAAGCTTTGAAAATGCCTCCAGGGACTCCAGCTGCTGTCACTATTGATACTTGTAAGGCAAATCTTTTGCCTATTATCAGTATGTGGACGGGATCAACCCAATTCCAAGATTGGCCCTCATTCATCGTCAACGCCAAAGCTGCTGAAGTAAGTGCCGACAAGTTCAAACAATTGGGGGTACAAATGTCTAACCCTGATCGCGATGAGCATCAGAATTCAGGTGGTGGCAATCGTCAGAACAATCGCAAAGCGAAAGAGACTTTGAACATTAACTTGAACAAAAATAAAGAATCTTTGGCTGTCAATGTAGCCCCACCTACATCTACTCCTACTCCTTCTGTACCTCCACCGAAGGAACCTCGTCCAAAGGTGGAATATTCCTTTGACGAAAATGACACTGCAAGTATCTTTGAGTGTTTACTCAAAAGCAATAAAATTCAACTCCCTGATCCAAAGAAACCTGATGAAGTCAATAAAACTGATCATCCCAAGTATTGTGTCTATCACCGATTCATTGGACATCCTACTCGAGCATGCTATGTGCTCAAAGGTAAGATTCAAGAGCTTGTCAATGCAGGTGTAGTCACTTTGTAACAAGATGAGAAGACTGTTACGGCAAATATGGTTTCAGTCCAATTTGGAGATTTCCCTCCGCAGATAATACAGCATAGTGTCATTCCGATTCCTAAAGCAACCCTTGAGATTGAGAATCTCCCGCTTCCATCCAATGAAGGTCTTATTCCCTTGTCTCTTGACAATGGTGAAATTATGTGGATCCATCCTGATCTTGCTCCAGAATTTGAGATATCTTCCAAGAAGAAAACTCGTTCTAAAGGCAAAATCAAAATCTGCAACATGGTATCTTTTGATCCCATTGTTGACGAAGAGATTCTGTTAGGCACCAGATCAGGAAAAGCTTATTTGAAAGATCATTCTGAAGGTCAAAGGGATCCTGCTTCTTCTTCCGAACCTACTCCGGCATAACCCGCATCTGCTGAAGAGGTCCCTTCTACATCTTCACCAGTTGTAGTATCAATTCCTCCTAAGCCAACAACGGCTGACAAAGCCAAGCAACAAGTTCGATTTGACAAACCTCTAAAGAAGTCATCTCCTACTGGGCTTGAGAAGCCTTACAACTTTGATATATTGGCTCAATTAGCCAATACACCAGCCAGGTTGTCAATCTTTGAACTCTTGCGTCTTTCCAAAGAGACACGAGAAACTCTAAGTGAAGCTCTGATGCAGGCTGAAACTTGCTTAATTCTTCTCAAGAAGCCAGAATCAGAATCAGTCTCTTGTCATCACAGTCATAGTGTCTTGGAACTGATCCCAAATATTACCTTCACTCAGGATGATATGCTAATGAAAGATAATAAACATGATCGTCCTCTTTATTATACAGGATATGTAGATTCAATGAAGGTTGATCGTATCCTGATAGATCCAGGGTCTGCACTTAGTATTATGCCAAAGACAATGTTAGATGCATTGAAGATACCAGTGCATAGTCTTTCAACCACGATCACTACTATTCTGGGATTTAATCAAGGAAAGAGTGAACCTTTGGGCAAGATCCGTCTAAAACTCCAAATAGGCAATCTTCGCACAAAGGTGACCTTTTATATCATTGACAATCATGGTTGTTCTTATAATGCTCTCCTGGGAAGGCCATTCCTCCATGAACACAATGTCGTTCCATCAACTCTTCATCAATGCTTTAAATACGTTGATGACAAAGGACAAGTTCATAAGGAAGTTGCGGACCTTTATCCTTTCAAGGGTGTTGAAGCTTATTGCAACGATGCTCGTATGTACAAGGATGAATTCATGAAGGTAGTATTGGCTATGGATACTGAAGAAGATCAAAAAGCAATACCTCAAGACACTCTTATCATACCTGTTAAGGGGCGAGTTTCTCATCCTCAATCTTCCAAGCCACTGGTTATTCACTTACCAGTTCCAAAGAAATCAGTTGATGCTGATGAAAATCAAAGGGAGCTCACCTCTTCTGAGCCACTTGTTATCGACTTACGTCGTAACAAAGACAAAAAGCAGCTCATTCCTTCTGAGCCACTTGTTGTTGATCTAAATCGCAACAAGGAAAAAAGGGAGCTCACCTCTTCTGAGCCACTTGTTATCGACCTCCGTCGTAACAAGCCTCCTCCACGTTCTTCTTCTCCCCCTCTTGTAATCAATTTGACCAAATCTGCTAAGGTTAAAGGTCCTGTTGTAAATACTGATGTACAAATCAATGAAAAAGCACCTATTTTCCAGTATATAGATGTTATTTATTATACTAAAAGTTATTTGGATATGTTAGATAGCTTCCAATCAATTACACTGGGAGTCGTACAATCTCTTCAGACAGAAGTCTCGCTTGAAGATCCAGATGATTCTTACCGTATTCATCCTTCTTTAAAGAAAGGTAAAAGTTCAGCATTTTTATATAAAAGACCAGAAACAAAGATTAACTATACGGATGATAGCAAAGTTAACGATACGGGACGTCTCCAGTTCCATCGTTATAGTCAACAATCAAAAGACATCCTCCGAAAGATGGGTTACGACTTCAAGAGCGGCCTTAATTATGGTAAAGGTAGACGAACTCCCATTCGTACAACAGTTCCAAACGGAAAATCACAAATGTATTATGACAGGACCAAGAAAGGTCTCGGATATACTTCTCCTCCACTGTTATCCCCAGCAGCTTCTGAGTCAGATAGTGAAGAACGTTCTAACTCTTCTGATTCCAGATCATGGGATTTTGATACCAGCATCGGTGAAGTCCATCGTATAATTGTATCTTCTAACATGGTCTCTGTTGAACTACCAGAAGGCTGTGATGAAGATGTTGAAGAAAGTCTGGAAACAGATCCTTGGGCTCAACATATGGATAACCAATGGGTACTTCGATTTGAACAACGTGAACCTCCTACTGAAGATCAACTACTTCAAATTGATGTAGGAGAAAGAGATTCACCTCGGCCAATTTTTATTAGCAAAAATCTTCTAAAAGCAGACAAACAAGAGTTGATTCTTCTTATTAAAGAATACATCGACGTCTTTGCCTGGAGTTATGAAGAGATGCCAGGTTTAGATCCTAAGATTGCTACTCACAAACTGAACATTCTTCCTAATGCTAAACCAGTCATACAGCAACAAAGGTGATTTAAGCCTGAAATGATGGACGCAATTGATGATGAAGTCAAGAAGCTCATCGCTTGTGGCTTTATTCGAGAAGAGCAGCATCCTGATTGGGTAGCCAATGTCGTCCCAGTTCTGAAGAAAACTAGAAAAGTTCGAGTCTGCATCGACTTCCGAGATCTCAATGAAGCATGTCCAAAAGATGAATTTTCTCTTCCTATCATAGACGTCATGATTGACAATACTTGTGGGTTCGAAAGGATATCTTTTATGGATAGATTTTCCGGGTATAATCAGATCAAAATGCATCCTGAAGATGAAAAGCATACATCTTTCCGCACTCCTCGAGGAGTTTATTGTTATACAGTGATGCCATTTGGTCTCAAGAATGCGGGTGCAACCTACCAACGGGCTATGAGTACCATTTTCAGAGAACATCTTCGTAAAACAGTCGAATGCTACGTGGACGATATTGCTGTTAAAAGTCGTCTAAAAGAAGATCACATCCAAGATTTGAGAATAATATTTAATCTCATGCGTCAACATCAGCTCAAGATGAATCCCACCAAGTCATTCTTGGGTGTCTCTAGTGGCAAATTTCTCGGCTTCGTCATTACCTCTAAGGGTATACACGTGGATCCCGAGAAGATCAAAGCCATCCAAGAGATGCGTCCTCCACGCAACCTAAAAGAGCTACGAGGATTCCAAGGCCGACTTGCATACATCAGGCGATTCATTTCGAACTTGTCTGGACACTGCAGACCATTCACTCAACTAATGAAGAAGGGTGTATCTTTTGTTTGGACTGAAGAATGTCAACGAGCATTCGACGATATCAAACAATATCTTATGAACCCACCAGTTTTGGTGCCACCTATCTCTGGCATTCCATTCTTGATGTATGTCCGTGCTATGGACCATTCATTGGGTGCCTCACTTGCCCAAAAGAACAAAAAAGGCCATGAACAAGCTATCTACTATCTTAGCCGAACTATGATTGGTGCTGAACACCGTTATAGTCCTGTCGAGAAAGAATGCTTGGCTCTCATGTTTGCTGTGCAAAAGACGAGGCATTATATCATTGGTCAAACTATTCATGTTATATCTCGAGTTAACCCTCTCCGGGTACTCATGAAGAAACCAAGTACACTTAATTCTCGGTTGGCTACATGGGCAATCCTGCTAGCACAATATGACATGGTGTATGTTCCATAAAAGTCTGTCAAAGGTCAAGCGCTGGCGGACTTCTTAGCAGCTCATCCTGTGCCTGAAACATCTAAACTCTATGACAAAATTCCTGACGAGACGTTAGAAGTCAACATGATCTCCGAAGAGTTTCCAACCTGGCGTTTATTCTTTGATGGTGCATCAAGAATTGGACCAAATGGTGCTATAGTGGCAGGTGTTGGAGTTGTTCTCGTTTCTCCAGACGAATTAACTATCCAAAGAGCCTGCTCTTTAGATGAACCTTGCTCCAACAATGTGGCAGAGTACAATGCCTTACTTGTCGGGCTTCAGCTAGCTAAACAACTGAATGTTGAATATCTGGAAGTCCATGGTGATTCTAAACTGGTTGTGAACCAGGTTAGAGGAACCTATGAAGTCCGTCATCAAGACCTGGTGCCTTATCATGAAGCGGCAATCAATATAGCTACATCATTCAAAGCCTTCTTCATTGACTATGTTCGACGAGCTTGCAATACTAAAGCCGATGCTTTGGCCAATCTTGCAGCTGTCTTAGCCATCCCTGTCAAAAGGCATCAGGTGGTGGTTATTTCTAACCGAGAACTGTTCTGTATTGAGAACAATCGTAATATTGAATTTAGCAATCTTGCTGAAGTCGAAGTTATTAATGACGATTGGAGAACTCCTTTTATCGATTTCGTATTACATGACATACTCCCTGAAGATCCTAAGGAGGCTACAAGCGTTCGACGTCGATCTCTACGATTTTATTACAATCAAACCACCAAAGCACTCTATCAACGAACTTATGATGGTCTTTTTCTACGCTGTTTAGCTGGTGATGAAGCCAAACAAGTGTTGCGTGAAGTTCATGATGGCGTCTGTGGAGCACATCAACCTGGTCCTAAATTACATGATCGCATTAGACGTATGGGTTATTATTGGCCCTCTATGGTATCAGATGCCATTGAATATGCAAAGAAATGTCGTGCTTGTCAAATCCATGCAGACTTCATTCATCAACCCTCGGAATTCTTACACCCGACTGCTGCTTCATGGCCTTTTGAAGCTTGGGATATGGACATCATAGGTCCTATTAATCCTCCTTCTTCTAGAGGACATCGGTTCATATTGGCGATAACCGATTACTTCTCCAAGTGGGCCGAAGCGATACCTCTGGCTGAAGTCAAGACTAGCAGTGTCATCAATTTTGTTAAACACCATGTCATCTATAGATTCGGTGTACCTCGCAGAATCATTCATGACAATGGACCTCAATTCATTAGTCAGAAGTTCACTAGATTCTGCGATGATCATCGGATTAACAATGTTGCTTCGACGGCGTACAATCCTGCCGCTAATGGTTTAGCTGAAGCCTTTAACAAAACCATTATTAAGCTCCTTAAGTTTGTATCCACTAACAAACAGAATTGGAGCGAAAAACTTGGCGAATGTCTTTGGGCCTATCGAACTACAGTCCACAATCCCACAGGCTTTACACCTTTCTCTTTGGTGTATGGCTGTGAAGCTGTCCTTCCTTTGGAGTTACAAATTCCTTCTTTAAGGATTGCTATTGCCAATGAGCTTACCACAGAAAATAATAACCTTCTTCGACTTCAAGAGTTGGAAGCATTGGATGAAAAGCGGTTAATAGCTCAACAGCATATTGAGTTATACCAAGCCCGCATCTCAAAGACATTTAATCGTAAAGTGAAGGTCAGAGCCTTTCAGCAAGGAGAACTTGTTCTAACGGTCAGACGTCCTATGACTATGACTCATATGAGTAAAGGGAAATTCGATACGAAATAGGAAGGTCCCTATGTTGTGAGCAAAGTCTTCTCAAACGGAGCTTATCAACTTTCAGAACTTGATGGTCGAGTTGCTATGATGCCTATCAATGGCAAATTCTTAAAGAAGTATTATGTATAAATGTAAATATTTGTAAATTATCAGACAGAATCAAGTTCATGAATAAAATTTAAATTTTATTATATGATAGTACATATTAAAGGTCACTATCATCTTTTTCTATATTGGGACGAGGGCCATTGCCGTCCTTCTCAAAAATGCGGTCAGCAAAAGAGCCAAAAACCTCCTTGCTGGATCCCACAAGAAACTTGCAGGCCGCCATCCTCATGGCTTCTTCTTCTTTAGTCGTTCCTGGTTCGAGCAGAAAGTCCAAAATATCCCGTGGTGGCTGGGGTGCAGACGAACCTTCGCCTGCTTCTGCTTCCTTTGGCTGAACGGGATCGGCAGGGTATTCTTCAATACCCTTCTGAACCTTCGAGACAGGCTCAACCTTCTTAGATGCTTCTCCGGAAGACATTTTTATGTTGAAGAGTAGAAGTGTTCGTTCCTGTCAGATTTCTGCTATATTTATAGACAGAAGTTCTTCAATTAATGTAGCATTACATTCATCCGACGGTTCATCCGTTCATTAACTCCTGACGATTCATCCGTTCATTTATCACATTCATCCGACGGTTCGTTCGTTCATTAAACTCTTGACGGTTCATCCGTTCATTCATTATATTCATCCGACGGTTCGTCCGTTCAATAAACTCCTGACGGTTCATCCGTTCATTTATCACATTCATCCGACGGTTCGTCCGTTCATTAAATTCTTGACGGTTCATCCATTCATTCATTATATTCATCCGACGGTTCGTCCGTTCGTTAATATCTGACGGTTCATCCGTTCATCTATTGTGACGGTTAACCCGTTCATTTATTATCATTTGACGGTTAATTCGTTCATTTCAACATCATTTGACGATTTACCCGTTCTTTCATCGTTACTTGACGGTATTCCCGTTCACTTATTTTCATTGACGATTCATCATCGTTCATCTTCTACATTAGCAACTTGTCGTTTTCGATTAAGTTGCCAATAAATATCTATCTATTATTTATATCTGAATAAGATATACAATAAATAATGGAGCCACAACAAAATGTCCTTTATATCAAAAAATGAGACATTACAAAAATGCAGTTACAGCAACAAAACCCAAATACAAAATCAAGAAGGAGGGACAATCAGATTGTCAATTTGCTGCTTCAATGTCTGCAGCTCTTCTTCGTGTGTTGACGCTACTATCTTTCTTGCCTCCTCCATCCCGCTGTCTTCATCAAAAATGGGCATATCTACTGTCCTGCGGGTGATCTCTTCACCATGAGTGGTCTCATACTCATTCCTTTTCTCAATCAATGCATTAAATTGTTCAATCACCAGTTGGTGATTAACAGTTTCTTCTTCAAACTCTTGTTGAAGACGAGTAATTTCAGCCTTCAGCTCAGCAAGTCGCCGTCCTTTGCTTTCAGCCACTAGAGTAATTGATTCTATTTTAGAATTATATTCAGCTAATTTTGCTGAATGAGCTTCTAACAGATTTTGAAGAGTTAACCTTTCCATATCAGCAGCTTGAGCCAGCCGCTCAAATTTAGCTTGTACTAAAGAGTCTACATCTTTCTTCTTGAGTTCTTTATACTTCTTGATGGAGACTTCTAGTTCATCCAGTATATGTTCAAGGAGAGTGGGCTGAGCTTCGTCTCCTTGGTCTCTTATGGCTCTTATCAAGAAAGAAGTGGGCTTCCTAACCATGATGAAGTCAGCTCCTTTTTTCTCTATCATTTTTTGGACAAGGGATCTCAGTGATTCAAAGAAGCATTTAGTAAATGACTGGATAACCTGCTGATTGATGGCTAAAGTTCCAGGAGTCGCTGCTACTCCCGATGAAGACGGGGTAACAGGTTGCTCGATTCTTTGAGGTTGGACAATAGACTCTTTAAATAAGGGAGCCAGAGTAGAGCTGGTTGCTCCTCCTGTTTGATCTTCTGCAAAAGTAAAATTATTATTTTACTAATTGATTATTGATGAACAAAAAGATCAAATTAAGAGCAATGTTACCTTGGTTTGGTTTAACAACGAGTTCATTCCTTACTGGAATGGAATACTGTTGAACAGAAGTAGCCTCCACTGCAACAGCCTGACTGCTGCCCGCCTCAGAACCACAAGATAAATGATGACTACTGCTAATAACCACCGTTGGTATAGGCACCATAATCAGGTCCGTTGGAGGTATTGGCAAAGTCCCAAGATCTACAAATGAAGATATTAGTTATCGGTTCATTGTAAAATAAGAAAAGATTGTTAAATCTCGTTTTATACCTTGAGGGTCGGTGGCAGGATTTTCTTTTAGCACACCTTCGTCGGCTACTTCTTCAGGAGATGTTTTTATCTCAACATCGACAGCCTTTTCTGCAGGTGCCTCCACTTCAATATCCTTTTTAGGATTTGAAATATCATCGGCAGTAACAAGAGATCTATGTTCTTCAGTTTGTTTTTCAGGATCTTGTAAATACTCATCAACATTTTCGGATGAAGAACCGTCCTCGACTTCTTCTTCTTCTTCTTCTTCTTCTACTGCTGCATTTCCACTGCTAGTCGCAGCCTGATCTTCCTGCAAGCTATAACTGCAGTCTTCCAGAGCTGCAATCATTTCACGGTCTTCTTCCTCACGAAGAGTCCTGGGAGTAGGAGGAGGTTGAGAAATATCTGCAATAGGAGAATGAAGTTGTACAACACCTTGTTCTTCCTCTAAAATATGTTCTCTAGGCTCTTCAATTTTTTAGGCAAAATCTCCCCTCTGTTCATTCTCCTCGAGAGTTTTGCTTCCTGATTCAGAAGCAGGTGTGGGAGATGCCATTAAAAGTCCTGCAGCAGCATCTACTGAAGTCAGGAGTTGTATAGAAGAAGACTCTTCCAAGACTCTTCTGGTAACTACTCTTTTCTTTCTGTGTAGAGGCCTAACAGGACTCTCTACATTTTCTGGTTCTATTCGCTTTTGCACGAAAGTTGGTGTACTGGCAATTTCTTGATGAGTCTCGGCCAATTGTCTGGATTGAGATCTGGTAGTCACCTTTTCAGAAGAAACATCAAGAATTAATTTCTTCTTCGCCACAGGAGCAGGAGGCTCCTCTCTTCTTCTCTTCTTCGCGGAAGATTTACCCACCTTCAGAGAAATACGAAGTGGTGCATTCACTTCTTGGGGGAATATAATATCCCTTGTAGTCTCCAGAGGTGCATCTGCCAGTTCCTGCGCCTCCTCATTTATAGGGATTGATGGAGCAATTCTCCCTCTTCTCAATCTTGTTGCAGTGGCAAAACTATCTGCGAGATGGAAATTCTCGACAAAAGTATTCGCTGATGTGTAAAATACGGAGTATGTAAAAAGCATTCAAGGACCCTGAGGAGTAGTCCTTGCTGGCATGGAGAAAGTGGCTTTTGTATCACGGACATTGTAATAAGCCCAAGCCCTAGCTCCGTCTATCAGATAACCATTGCCTTGGAGGCAGGTAATTGCGTTCCCTACGTGGAACTGATCATACCCAAACTGTCTAGCAAAACGGCTTGGGAGGTATGGTTCTAAGTAGCACTCTTCTTCGAATCGGTAGACCAAATGAGATGGTCGAATTGTCTTCAACCATTCAAAAGCGACACGAGTTAGAGGCTGCAGTTTTGAATCCACCATATTCGTGGGCATCTGATCATACCCAGCAGGGAAAGGAGCGCAGCAGAAGTTCCAGCCTCTGTTCAGATTCAACATAAATCTACATTCAGATAAGGAAGTATATTTCCATTTTCCATCAGAATACCTTCGAAGAAAACTGCCGTCAACTGGTCCCATGCCAGGATCCATTAGAGTTGGATAGTGAAGAAGCAACCATCCAAACAAATATGTATATGGCAGTTCTAAGCGAGGGAATTCTCTCTCTCCTTTCGCTTTCAACATCAAGTCAACATATAAACGGAGACTGGCGTTCAGCTTACAGGTCATTGCTGATAGTAAGTCCATTTTATAGCCAAAGACCAATTTAACAGCTGCAAACAAGACGCCACGGTAAAAATGATCCACTGCACTGGATCCGGGAACCACGAACCTTCGCAGCCAGTATGTCAAGAAT
Source organism: Iris pallida (assembly GCA_029216955.1). Classification (NCBI taxonomy): domain Eukaryota; kingdom Viridiplantae; phylum Streptophyta; class Magnoliopsida; order Asparagales; family Iridaceae; genus Iris; species Iris pallida. Next base: position 4,609,808 of record JANAVB010035617.1, read on the forward strand.
CCCGCCAATTGTGCTTCTTCTGACATGGGCCTATAGCCCATTCTCAAGTAACTTTCCAAATTATCTCCTCTCTTCAAAGGAGGATATTCATGGTCATCGTTCACTTCTTTATCAAAGTGACCACTCTGTTCCATTAATTTTCTGACCTCTGTATGGCTCAAAGGTTTGAAGAAGGTTGGGTAACATTTATCGTTCTCCTTGGTTTTCTTCTCCTCTATATGATTAAGAAACAGATATGGTAGCCACTTTGAAGAATAACAAGTATTGGCAGTGGCACTCTTGTAAAATAAAGAGCAGATCTTGTAATGGCACAATAGTTCTTCGAACACTGTCACCATCTCTGGATTCTCTTTTCTGAGCTTGTTCAACTCATCATTTGTTGGTACATACTCCTCATATGGAGCATCTGCCATGGACAAGAACGAGATATACTTCATCTCGTGGAGCGCAAAGCCCATCTCTCCCCTTGGGGTCATGAAAGTTCCAGTCCTGTAGTTGTATCTCTCAGCTAAGGCTAAGAACATATGAGGATTGGGAGCAAATCCATATACAGTCGCATGCACTGCTTCATACAGGTTGATTTGTTGGAGTCTGTCTTAGAATTTTCCCAGAACCCAATTCGCGATATAACTCCATCACTTGTAGTCTGGATTCACCAGTCCAGTCATTCTTATATCTTGCTCCGAATATTTTCCTTCAACCTTCGCAAACTAATTTGCGAATATTGGTGTCCTAACAGGCATTAGCATGGAGGAGTTCTCTGGTGGAATGCAGCCAGGTCTTAAGCCTCTCAGTAGGACACTATATCTGTCAGAAGAACTATAAAACATGTCCTTATGATGTGGCCCCTTCTTTACGAAGATTTTTCCTGCCCGAGCATCCTGAAATAGAGTGGTATTCCATTCCATCTTCCTTGGGTAGCTCGCATAAGCGTACCGTGACAATGGAAGGCATCGAGCAATGTCGGGTATAAAAAAGGATCTATCTTGCTGGTGAACTACTCTATCTTCCATCCTTGGCCTGGGCTGAGAGGCTCTCTCAAAGGCATCACCGAATAGGAATAAAGGTTTCTTGTGAATTACAGCATCAGCTGATTCTAAAGGCTGTCCGTTCATCAAACACATCAAAGTTTCATTGTCCTGTGAAATCAATATAGCCTGACGGGAGGCCGGCAGATCATATTGAGGGTAATGGACATGAGACAGATCCTCTTTGTATTCAGACTCTGTGAGGGTTCCCACAAAATGTTCGTAATCTGGATCTTCATTGACTTCAACTGCATCAACAAACAGATGAAAATTAGTCCAAGACAAAGTTTTTTGTTTTTAAACATAAAACATGATTTGCGCAACATTAGACTGCGCTGACATGATTTACGCAATCTCAGATTGCGCTGACATGACTTGCGCAACATCAGTTTGCGCAACATAAAAGTTGCGTAAAGCAATGGTTTGCGCTGATATCTGCGCAACTTAATCGTTTGCGCTGACTTCCTGTCAGCACAAATCAACAAATTGCGCAAGAATGCAGCCTTCATAAAAATGAAAAACTGATAGTTCATGCAACCGAAACCCTAAAAAGGGTGGCGCAATATGAACTTATCTCTAAAAAGAGATGAGTTTCAAGGGAGTCGAATCACCCTAAGAAGGGGTTTTCGATCGGTTCAACTACCTCTCAGAGCAGGATGTGCGGATTCGTGTCGAGAAGCTCGCCGTGCAACTCTGTCAGAAGACTCGGCCGGAGCTTTTCCCTTCGCGGCGGCAGTAGCGGCAGCATTTGATCGTCGTGGAGCCATGACAAATCGTCGGAGAAGAAAGGAAGAAAGAGTTCAGAAATTCTCTCTCAATTGCACGAAGACAGCAAGTAAAGAATACTTTGAAGTATGAGGAGGATTATTTATAGTTTTCAAAAAATGAAACGGCCGCCTCGGATTGCGCCTAAACTTGTGGTCTATTCGCTTTGCGCAGACAGCTCATCATATTGCGCAAAATGATTCAACATTCAAAAATTCAAAGTATTTCAAAATTTTGAATACAATCAACTTTCGAAAACTTTGAAGGGGGTCTTGTAGGTCCTAAAAAATCAAGTTGCATCAATCAACAAAGTCAAAAATTTAAGATATTCATCATTTTGATGAGTTGCACAGACAACAGTTTGCGCAGACATCACTTTGTGCAGGCTGATTCGCGCATGTTCCCAACTGCGCAGGCTGACGTGGCAGAAGTCATCATTGACTGAATCAAATCAGATCTTCCTGACAGCTGACAACACGAATAACGAGGAGGCTGTTCATTTTTGACGCCGCACAGTGCTCGAGGACGGCTGACAGGTGGCAGCGCAATCCGTGTTTGCGCAAACCACTCATGCGCAATCCGTGTTTGCGTAAACCATTTCTGCGCAGTTCATTTTGCATATTCTACCAATATAACTGACCAATTACATGTGGCATTCATGCCATCAATTGCTCATTACGTGGCAACTGTCTATGTACGATCATGCGCATTTCAATCAAATGATGCCATGTGTTCCAGATAGTTGGCCCACGATCTAATAACTGCTTGCGCAATCCAGTGCTGCGCAAACCAGTTGCTGCGTAAATCAGCTTGCGCAGTCCAAAATAACTGAAAGTTAGTTATTTTCAGAACTCTATAAATAGAGTTTCAAGTCTTCATTTCAAGGGGATCAAGATCAGAGATCAGAAATCAGAGAGTTCAGGAGTTCTTGCCAAAGTGCTGCTGCATTCTTCCGAGACTTTTGTCTTCAACTTCAGAGGCTTTTGCCTTCAGTTTCCAGAGTTGTTTTCAACTTCAAAGGCTTCGTCTTCACAGTTCACATCGTCTAAGGGATAAAGCAATCGTCATCAAGATTGGATTCCTATAGTTGTAATTTTCCCAGAATTCTTGTAATCTTTATTACAGTTTGTATCAATAAAGTTTTAGACTTTTGTTTTTGCAAACAGCCAACGTCAGCATCATCATTACTTTCCTCCGACGGTTACGACCACGTGGCCGCCCAGCCATCTCGCATGCGCCTCCACAGTCATGCGCCCAAAGCACTGCATGCGCCTCAAAAGCCATGCACCTCAGACTTTTCTCTGATCCCTAAAGACAGAAGTAAAAGTCCCTACTGGAGCTTCGTATGCGCCTCAAAAGCCATGCGCCCCGAATGGTTCGTGACTCCTAAAGGTTACGAGTCAAAGCCTCCTCATGCGCCCAATCTCGGGAACATCCTATCAGATCATTCCCCACCAAATCCGAGATCTCCGAGCCATGGGCCGATGACACGTGTCCTTTGACTCGATTCGCCCAAGATCTCAGCAACAGAAAGATCTTCTCCTGCCACGTGACAGCCCACAACAGCAGCATGAAGAATTCAACCCCCTAATCAGGGGGCATCGTCCATGTGCCTCCGTCAGCAATCACCATGTGGCGTCCTCACGCACCGGTACATCCTACATATGCGCACATGAGCAGCCAGCCTGCAAAGCTATAAATAGAGGGATCATTTCCTTCTTCTACACACACACACAAAGACGAACATACATCGATAGACAAAGACTTCGCACCACCAGAGAGGCAGATACAGACACTCAACGTCTTCCTCCTCTCAGCAAGCTCCAGCATCCAGAGCAACTCAGACCTTCAGAGAACCGATAACCGTCGTCAGATCGTTAACGGAGTCAACGTATTACCACTCACTCCATCGGCACAAGGGCCCCAGATAAACAAAAGTGTACTCTTAGGACTACGTCTAAGTCCTATATTGTGACACTGTTCTGTTTGTATTAAAATTTACAATCAAAGAATTTTAATGGCAAATATGGTCGTCGAGACAAGATCTCAGATGTGAGAAGTATTAAACTGGGCCCTGAAATAGATGATAACACTAGAGGTGGAATGACTGTGTGAGATGTCAGTTGAGTCGAGTCTTGCATGGTCATGGACAACTTGTCGACAAGGTAGAATTTCCTCGAACGGTAGCCCGACGGAAGGGGACCGGTTCTTGAGAAGCAACATTAGCACGTGCTGGATGACCGCACAAGTTAGCGCAGAGGCTTGCCAGCGGGGCTAGATACCCATGCTAGAAAGGGCAGCCACCTAACAAGCTAAAGGAGTCCAGGATGGCTCTGGGAGTCAGTGACCAAATCATATAGATGAGTCAACATGGCGGCAATCCGCGTGTGTGCCTTTGGATTGAGTTGAGTTGTTGAATGTGTGTACAGTTGGAATACAATGTTTGGTCCTAAGATGTGGCATCAACATAGGCGACGTGCTTCGGCACGAGATGTGGCGTCGAGTCTAATGTTGTCAGCATATAAGTTGCATAGTTTGGATGTGAGTTGTCCTGAGTCTAAGTCAGGAAAGGCCGCAAGACAAAGTTGGTCGAGTGACACTTAACCCACAAATCTTGATTGGGGTCAGTTGATGATTTAGTAGCAAAGGGCTGCGAGGCGACGATATGGTTGAGTCGCACGTAGTTGCGAGGCACGGCACAAAGGATTTGTAGCACGGTCACACGGGAATGGAGCCTCATCGCGTAATTGCGTCTCTAATTTTGGCCGAAAGGTAAGCACGACTTGATAGGTTAACATTGTTTGAGTCGACATTTTTATTGCAAGCACGGGATGGTCTAGAGGCACAGAATAGGTCAAGGCGTCGGTCCTAAAACTGATCCTAAGGAAAGATTAGAAAGACAATATAAAAGGGGACTATGTTGCACAAAGTAAAGTAAACGTGTTGGTTTTGTATGGGTGGGCGAGGAGCTCATTCCACCAGTACAGTTGAGTACTGACACCCACATAGTTTACATGTGCAGGCACAGGTAGAAGCTTGTGGCACGGGGCTCGCTTGGATGCGTCGAGGCATGGAGTTCTTTGGCAACTCGAAGCGTGCGGCCGCATGGATTAAAGACTTATACGGGACATAATGTATGGACGTCGCCTTCTGAAACTTCTGTTGGATCAAGACTTGTAATTGAGAGATGAGAGAGAGAGCTGAGTGAACTTGTAAATGTGAGATGAGTGAGCTTCAGTGAGTTTGAGAGACTTGTAATCTTGGCCTTGCGTCCCATTGTAACCTTATTTTAATATCAATAAAGAGCTTCTTTTGAATAACTCGTGTTTGATCTAAATTTCCGCTGCATGTTTCAATGTCTCTGCATGGGACTTCTGTGCGATGACCCCATCGCAGCCGCTGAAATCGGCCGTTATGGAACCCGCCTTGCACGAGCGTAATCTAGGCTCGTACGGCATCACGCCTTAGCGAGGAAGATCGCTCCTACGGGAGCGGGGCATGACATGATATCCAGCTCAAGTGTAGAGGCGGGGGAGAAGAAGTGGGCAGGATTAGGAGGTCGGGGAAGCAGCACAGCCGGCGGCATGACCTGGAGGAAGTACATAGGTTTTTTTTCAACATCCATAGGAGAACTATAAGGATATATCTTTTCACAACATGTCACCTTGTCAAAGACCCTTAATGTGAATATCACGTTATTGCGGTGTCGGAAGACCAACATGTCATAATTTTTTAAGTCGTGTGCTTTGACATAAGGAAAGAGTTTGGAGGATTATGTCAAAGCACGCGACTTAGAAAATTATGACATGTTGGTCTTCCGACACCGCGATAACGTGATATTCACATTAAGGGTCTTTGACAAGGTGACATGTTGTGAAAAGATATATCCTTATAGTTCTCCTACAGATGTTGAAGAAAATCTATATACTTTCTCCAGGTCATGCCGCCGGCTGTGCTGCTTCCCCGGCCTCCTAATCCTGCCCACTTCTTCTCTCCCGCCTCTACACTTGAGCTGGATATCATATGTGGCTGAGAGAGTCAAATAAGAAGAAGGGAAGTAGGGAGGAGCAGATGGGTCCAGAGCCATGGTGGATTAGAGGAGAAGGAAGAGGCTTGATCAGAACGGAGAAATGGATGGATGGAAGAGAACTAAAAAGTACTGATCCTTCCTGTTGTGAGAACGGATGGCTCAGAACACAACCCAAAATTTATTCTAGCATACATTAGTGTGAATCATCTATGTTCTGTACATATGGTGTAGTATACGTTCTTATCGAATCTAGTATGTAGTATCTGGAGAATGTAACATAATCAAGATGAACTCACATAATGTAATACTAAAACGTCATCTACTACTATATAAGATATAGTGATAGGTTGTCGTATCATCATTGCCGAGGGATGAGGGTCGAAGGACAGTCAACTTTATCTACGGCTACATAGTTTCTTGATTGCCAGTCGAATGGCTGCAGGGACTATGTCCTGATCACCATGTCGTACCGTAGATTTATGCAAATGGAGCTAGAGCTGGAGCCAAAATACAAAATACAGAATCTAATCCCTGACTTCGCCGAAAATACAAAAACAAAGATTGACACACAGTTCTAATTCATATGTGTTTTAAGTGTGAGAACGGATGGCTCAGAAAACAACCCAAAATTTATTATAGCATACATTAGTGTGAATCATCTATGTTCTGTACATATGGCGTAGTATACATTCTTATCGAATCTAGTATGTAGTATCTGAAGAATGTAACAGAATCAAGATGAACTCACATAATATAATACTAAAACGTCATCTACTACTATATAAGATATAGTGATAGGTTGTCGTATCATCATTGCCGAGGGATGAGAGTCGAAGAACAGTCAACTTTATCTACGGCTACATAGTTTCTGCCTCGCCAGTCGAATGGCTGCAGGGACTATGTCTTGATCACCATGTCGTAGTCCAATACAATCCAGAGATTGACACAATACTAATTCATATATGTAGTCCAATACAAATAGTCTAATACAAAAAACCCACAATATAAATAGTCCAATACAAATAAGTACTAATAGCTAATGAGAACCACGCAGCTCATACAAATGCTCAGTGATATGATCACGCAACCACCTCGAAAAAGTGGGATCGACGGCATTTGGAGAGATGTAGTCCCTTGCAAGTGCTGCATCAATAGAACCCCGGTCTCACTAGCTACCGGTGCTGGATGAATAGAACTCCCGATCTCACTAGCTACCGGTGCCACTTCCTCCTTAACAGTAAGAGGAGCCACCTCAGCATTCACTGTTTCCCTCAAACGACGTGCTGCTCCTCGGGTCATGGGTGCCATCTGGTAAAATAAATATTCACAGGAGAGAGCGGTTGAAAATGAATGAGAGAACTATCAGAGAATCACATAAAACTAACTAGAACTGAAATACAGTAATTGACAAATAAATGAGAGAACTATCTGATGTGATACTTAAGTATCAATGCGATACTCGAGTATCGGTATTGTGATTGCGATACCGATACACATAGGAATGGTCTGATACTCAGAGTATCGGTATCGGACCATTCCGTATTACTCAAAGTATCAGTAATACAAAATAACAAAAATATAATATGTATAAAGAATTAGAAAACTTACATAAGCTTTGGCAGCTATCTTCTTCGTCATCTCTGTCCAGAAATCTGCTCTGAGTCAATCCTTTGCCCCAGAGCTCGAGTGGACATCCTTGAGTAGGACGTATACTCTGAGAGATCACCTTTACAAGAATGATATCACTAGTGGGATTGAGTGTTGGAAGAGATATTATCAGAGTGTACGTCCTACTCAGATTGGTCTCTCATCGTTACTATTTTTTTTGACAGCATGGTAGATGTGCTCCGTCAACAAATTCTTACTCTGAGCCAAAACTTTGCCCCGGAGCTCAATTGGACATCCTTCGTGTAGAGCTCGAGCGAGAGGTTCCTGACAGCATGGTGGTCTCCTGACACCACGTACCGGAGAGGGAGGAGAGTCGTCGGAGAGAGTGACAGCACCGGAGAGAGTGAGAGCGCCGGAGGGGGGGAGGAGAGAGAGTGAGAGCGCCGGAGGGGGGGAGGAGAGTCGCCGCAGAGAGTGACAGCGCCGGAGAGAGTGAGAGCGCCGAATAGGAAATGAACCCGAACCCTAACCCTAGCTCCCCTCCCCCAGCCGCCCTCGTACCCCCTTCCCCACCCATCCAGCCACCCCCCACTCATCTCCAACCACCCGCATCCCCCTGCACCTCCCTCCGAGCCACCTGTACCCCCCCAAACCACCAACAACCAAAACAGACGGAGAGAGAGAGAGAGAGAGAGAGAGGGAGGGGAGAGTCACATACCAGAGAGGGAGGAGAGTCGCCGGAGAGAGAGAGAGTGAGAGTCGCCGCCGGAGAGAGTGAGAGCGCCGGGGAGGAGAGAGAGTGAGAGAGGAAAATAGAGAAAAATAAACGTTGGGGCGGGGATATAATTAGAATTTAGCGACGCTTAAACTACCGTCGCTAAATGCCTCACTACTAGCGACGTCCCAGCGATGTTTCGCGACGACTGGGTCATGTGCTTAATGTACGTCTTTATTACGTTGCTTAGGTCGTCGCCAGTAGCGACTATGAGCGACATTTATATAAAACGTCGCTAATGTACACAATTTAGCGACGTTAATCTAACGTCGCTAAAAATACGTCGCCAATTGAGCAGATTTTAGTAGTGTTTTTTCATCCTCAACAGTCATATGGCATTTTTTAGTTGATACCAGTGGGGCATCTACTGGAAATTGTTCTTCTTCGGCAATACTTGCGAAATTATCTTCGATTGACACATCGCCATAGTCACAATCCAGGAGGACGTCTATCATCTCTCGATCTTCTTGAGAACGAGTGGGACTTTGGGTGGCCGGAAGATCGACAGCTCCAGCTTGAGATTCTATGGTAGGCAACTCTTCTCTTGAGGGCTCCGAGATATTTGGAGTAGGGGATGACAATGTTACTCCTGCTACAGCCAGGGCAGTTATGGAAACAGTTGTCCGTACAACTTGATATCCTAGAATTGCATCGGTAGTAATTAATACTGGAATATCAGTTGCTGTAGTCTCTGCGGATGAAAAGAAAATAATATCAATATATACCAGTCAGATATCAAAATTCTGCTTAAAAGCATAGAAATTACCTTTTTGAGAGGGTAGATCCTCCTTTGAGGGTAATGATATGTCAAAATCCTTTTTTGAGGGAGGAAGCGTCAATGGTTTGACGTTCTGCTCGAGTCACTAACAATTTTTTTCTAATCTTCCGTAGTAGAGGTGCTACAGGTTCTCCTTCGACCTCCTCAAGGTCATCTGGTATTCTATGCACTTCTTCTCGGATGACTCCACTCTGTTTTGGAATTGAAGAAGGAGTTATTTCTCCTTCCCCAAGAGAAATTCCACCATGTATCTACTTCGACTGAGACCGAGTTGTCCTAGTGTTAGGTTGTTTACTAATCATCAAAGTAGTCTTCGTCTTTTTCTTCTCCGGTGCTTTAGGAGAAGAAGGAAGATCATCATGATGCGAAGGAACAGAGGAATCTCCACTCTTCCTTTTCTTAAGTCCCTTGGCAGGGGACTTTTCCTTTTGGACTTTTAATGATATGTCCGACGGCTCGTTTAATTCATCTAAAAAGCCTACAAGAGAAGCTTCCAGATGATCATCAGCAGGGTCTCGATCTTCTGCATCCCTGAACAATTGTACGGTATGAACTCCAGCTTTCGATCGCTTATTACTGGAAAAAACCGTAGGCTAGATGAAAGTTTTCAGCAAAAGTGTTTGCCGAAGTATAGAAATTCGCGTATGTGTATAATGTCACTACCACATTTCTAGCTTGAGGGTATTTTTGACATTTTTGGGATAATTTAAATTTATTAGAATTTATTTGAATTTATGGGAATTTTTAGGAATTATTTTGGAATTATTTGAACTAGATTGATTTTGGCTAGTCTTGACCCTTGTAGACCAACCAAGGAGCTAACCCTAGTTAGTATGGACTTGGTTAGGTTATATGACTCTAGTCTAACCTAAGCTAACCCTTGGTTTGGTCAATAGACTCTAGTTAGCAATAGGAATTAGAAAGTCATAAGTCATGGCTTATGATTTAGAACCTTTGATAAATCATTTTAACTCATAGCCTTGTAGGTTGGCCCAAAGCCCAAGACATTACCAAAAACCCTAACCCTAGACTTAAGTGGCTGGCCACCCCTATCCACATTGGGAACATCACCCTATAAATGCTCTCTTAATTTTAGGGTTGCCTCTTTTTAGGAAAGCTCAAGTTTAGGAAAAAGGTTTGTTCCTACTTCATTTAATCCCTAGAATTCCATTCCACTTCCTTTTTCATTCAAATCTCTTCCATTAGGTTTTTATATACCTATTCTTGCTGTTATAGGAGTTTCATTTCAGATTGGTATTGTTTTGTTGGATTGGGACATCAAGGAGAGGAGCTCTACAAAGGAGGTTTTTATAGAAAGTTCAACTATAGGTAACTTCTCCATTTCTCCATGAAATTCCAATTTCTTTACATATTCAGGAAGGCCTAGGAGTCCCCTAAGTGTCTACATTGGTTCGTGTCGGGTTTCATGAGTTTCGTGTCCGTTTGGACACGTATCAGGAACTGTCCTTAAGTGTTTGTCAAAATGCCTCAAAGGGCATTTCGATTTCTTTTGTGCAATATTTTTTGAATAGGAAACTAGGTTTTATCATTGCTTAATGATTTATGTTCCTTTGAGGTGGATTTTTGTGTCGGGTTGTGTCAAATTCGATGCATGGATATGCGCTGCACACACGCGCGTGCGCTCGGGTTGGATCCCCTGCTGTTCGGGGGCCACAGCTGCCAGGACACGCTACGTCGACACGCAACACTTGACACATGGGTCATCTTCGTGACTGACACGATGTGTGTCGAGTCTCAGACCCCCACGTGTCATGTCGGACACGCACGAACACGTGCATTGCTTTTGTACTGAACTGGGTTCAGTTATTTTAGGGCACTGATACGTGTGTCGTATCACTGACACACGTATCGTGGACCCATATCAGGGTGTCCTAACCCTAGACCTAGACCTAGTCGACACTGGAACACAACCACGTGGGTTGTGTCGTATCGTGTCGTGCACACGAAACCCGTGAACAAGTGCACGAGGATTAGCACAGATGTTACATTGTTTGGTGTTTTGATTTGGTTTTGACACATTGTGTCCTTATGTTTGGACACAATGACATTGTAGGACACATATGTACTATATATATTAATTACCAACCATTGAGTTCGTATTTTAGCTTAATTTCCTATTTGAATTCTCATTTACCCCAAGGCAGCTGATACATGTGTTTCTGTAAATGTCCAGTTTTCAAATATGAAATTTCCAATTGTTTTAGAACTTGTAATGCTGTTAAATGTTGGGTTTTAGATCCTAAATATGTTCCCCTATATGATTCCCTAGTGTTTGTTCGATTTGGTGTGTTTTGGTGGTTATTTGAAATCAAATTGGGCTTAGAAGGAAAACTGGAAACTGGGATTCAGTTTTACTAATGTGTGGATTGAGTTCAGTTTCCTGATTTTGTGACTTAGTTCTTTTCCTTCCCCCTTGCTGATTTCTGTGCATTAATTTCCATTCCTGTTCAGTCCAGTGCACCCTCCCACACACACAGCTACACACCTATTCACTAACTCCTCACACAACTGCCATGTTACACACACACTGTTTTGTGCATCACTCACTGTCACACACACATTCATTAGCTCACTGTCATTGATTCTAGTCTATTCATGTTAATAACTGTCACTTAAATTTTTAGTTTTCAATCATATATATGTATATGTGTACAGTGGCTGTCAACTAGTTTTGTTTTGGAGTTGATTTAAGGACTGAAATCTGGGAAGTAGTTCTATGACTCAAAACCTGAGATTTTACCTAGTGTTTTGATGTTTCTAATATGTATAATAGTGTTTGTGTTCCCTTCAAAACCTAAGATTTGTATTAGACTGATTGGTTCAGTTCCTGTCATCAGGACAGCCCTCTCTCTCTCACACTATTTCTCTCTACACACAGTCACACACACATGTCTAACTTCATTCACTCACACACATAACAGTGACACCAGTCCACTCTTCTTCCCACACACACACACACAAAGCCTCACACACATTTGTTTCACTCACTCTTTAATACACACACACACAGTCTTTTGTATCTCTCTCTCTCTCTATATATATATATATATATATATATATATATATAAATTTCCTAGTCTTCTAAATGTAGGTTTATGTATAGTACGTATACATATGTATTATATGTATTGTATACCTATATGTATATATGTTAAGCCTATATATATATATATATATATATATATATATATATATATATATATATATATATATATATATATATATATATATATATATATATATATATATAATGTGATGTTCCTAATAGTTGTACTATAACCTATGTAATGTACACATATAGGTAATATGTAGGAATGCCAACTAACATGTGTAGTTGGTCTAGCTAGCCTAGTAGTGTGGTGTACTAGCTTGTATAGGTTGAGTGACCTAGTATAGACTAATGTAGTCTAGTGTAGACTAGTTTGACCTAATTTAGACTTGGTTGACCTAGTTTGACTATAGTTGACTTAGGTTTGACTTTTTGGTTGACTAAGGTTGACCAAGAGTTGACTTTGGCCTAGATTGACCTAGAATCATGTAGAATGCATAGTAGAACTTCATTATACCATTTTGGACTTGTTGTGACTTGTACTGTTCTGATTAGGAGCCAGACACCACTCCTTGGACAGTACTTTTATATTGGACACTCAGATACCAGGCGAGTACATTCTCTGATTATTTCATATCCTGTTTAGAATTATTTCTTGTATTAAATTACTTTACTTGTTACTGTCACGTTGGTCACACGGATTGGTACTATATGGATCCCTTTTTGAGATGTTATCCTTAGGGAGCATCGGGTACTACATGTTCTGTGCGTTTCACTTACATGGCGTATCACTATGCTTCACTGGTTCTTTGATCACTTGTGACATATACTCTTATGATCACAGAGTCTCCTAGATTCTCTTATCCCATTTACTGGGTATCCTAGAATCTCCTAGAATCCTTATTTATGGGACATCTATGTATCACCCTTCGGAGGCCTTGCATGGAATCATAACATAACCTGGTTGGATCCTTGTGTATTTATTGAGGGTACGGGGGAGTAGAAATAGATATGTGAATACTATCCAAGTAGTGTAGCATCAGAATCTCTTCCATAGTGTAGCATCAGAATCTTCTATGCCATTTACATGTCTATATTGTACTCTGACTCACTAGCCACTGTTAGTCTCTATCTATAGTACATATTTCTATTACAGCTTTCTCTCTCTGTTTACATACTGTACTTCTTTCAGTACTTGTATCTTACTTTACTGTATGATTATATTTTCTAACCTGCTATGAACTGTTGAGATGTACTGTGCTCGCTCCTGTCCTGACTGGACCGGTTGAAAATATTACAGAGGACGAGGAGGAGGCCTGTCTGGACACTTTCTACGGGGCAGCCTTAGATGATACTTGCGAGCTGGACCCTCAGGAGGACCCAGCTCTAGCTGAGGACATCACCCCCATTGCCTAGACTAGTTTAGTTAGGCTTATCTTATTTTATGTAGTCTTGAGACATGTTTAGCTAGAATTATTTTCTGTTCAGAGTTCTGAGTTGTATATATTCTTTCATTCAGTATCTGAGACCATGTACCTCTGGATATTTGTTGGGTTTATCTTAGACTACTTTATCATCTCTGTTTCCTTGAGTTCTATTTCATATCGTGCTATCTCTTCCATAGTTGTGATTGAGTTTATTTAATGCTATGTCACCCCCATTCGGGGAGTATAAACTGTTTAGATATATATATTGTTAGATGTATGTTGACCTAGGACAGCGTTCTACCGCCGACACAGCGGCGTAGGCTGGACGTACCCACGTCTCGTGCCCTTACTCTAGGGTGCGGGTCGTGACACGTTTTTAGTGGTGGCCCATGCAGGTCTAGACTAGAAGTGTAGTGGTATTCGAATTAGAGTATCACTACAGCCTGCAGTAGGATATATGACATTAATTTTAAGGTACTTAATCACTTTAGGAAAAATTCTTTTATTTGCCATCTAAATCCTTATTGTCAGCTGATCCTTTGAATTTTTAACTGTCCGTCTTTGTTATTTCGCTTCTTTCTCAGAAATTGATACTTTTGTTTGTCTATCTTCAGGATGGTAGAGACTAGATCGCAGCGTACCATCCATGGGGATGCTATGGAGGGGACTGCTACCTCCCAGCCAGTACAGCGAGGCCAGAGGACTGCAGCTCCTGCCACCTCTGCTCGTATTGAGACCTCGGCAGCAGCAGCTTGGGGTATGCTTCCACCGGCTCGGAGGCGGGACCCGGTCATCCCAGAGGATCCCTTCCAGCAGCCGCCTCTAGGATACGTGGACACAGCTCAGATGTTCGCGTATTTCCAGCAGTTCATGGACCGGCAGCAGGCTCGACAGGACAGGGGCATGGAGCTGGCCCTTACGACGGTTGCAGCTCGACCAGTGGTCCATCAGCCGAGGACACCGGAGATCGAGCAGTTTCAGAAGATGAGCCCCAGAGACTTTCTGGGGACAGAGGGGATCCTATATGCCGATGAGTGGATCGAGCATATAGAGGAGATCTTCCGCTTGGCCAGGATACCATCAGATCCTCAGATCAAGGCCGCAGCTAACCGGATGCGAGACCTTGCTCGTACCTGGTATCAGTCAAACCCTAGGGTGGGGGTAGCTGGGCAGACTTGGGAGCAGTTCAAGGGCTTCTTCAAGAAGAAGTTCTTTCCAGATTCAGCACTCAGAGCCTTGGAGACGCAGTTCGAGAGCCTGGTCCAGGGGAGTCTTTCAGTGGAGGAGTACGCCGGGAAGTTAGGCCGCCTCGGCAGGTTTGTGGAGGGCTTGAGCGAGATGGCAAAGGATCAGAGGTTTCGGAAGGGTCTAGTCAAGGAGGTCAAGTCCCTGACCAAGGGCAACCGGGATGCCACATTCGAGGAGATCTTGACGGGAGCCTTTTTGGCAGAGAATGATCTTGAGCTTAGGCTCAAGAGGGGGAGAGACCCAGTTGGGGGCAGCAGCATCAGCGGAGGCCAGGCCAAGAGGCCCCACTTTCAGCACCAGCAGCTGAGGCAGTTTCAGCCGCAGCCGATCCAGCAGAGGCCAGTTCATCAGTAGTAGCAGCCGAGACAGCACCAGCAGGGTCAGAGACAGGGTGGTACTTGTGCCTACTATAAGAAGCCTGGGCACGTCTTCAATGAGTGCCGAAAGAGGCTGGACTAGTGCTTGGTGTGTGGCTCAGCAGACCACCAGATAAGGGAGTGCCGCATGGGACGAGCAGCCCAGGGAGGAGTCAGAGCTCCAGCAGGCCAGCAGAGGGGACCAGCCCTGCAGACGCAGCAGCAGAGGTTCGCCAGCACCAGCAGCAGGCCAGGGAAGGCCAGCAGGGGCAAGGATTCGCCATGGCAGCAGAGGATGCGGAGGCCATCGGAGAGCTGATCGCAGGTTCGATTCTTCTCGACTCCAGTCCAGCTTTTATATTATTCGATTCCGGTGCTTCGTATAGCTTTATATCAGTATCTTTTGCGATTAGACACGGTATCGTAGCTGAATCGTTGCCTAGGACTTATAAGATCACGACCGTGGGTGGCATTATCCTCGTGAGTGATGTTTTAAGGGTCGGAGAGTAGTTTTGGGAGGCCGTGAGTTGGAGGTGAGCCTGCTCGTAATGCCATTGCCGAACTACGATATAGTACTAGGCATGGATTGGTTGAGCAGGCACCACGCCAGCATTGATTGCAGAGGGGGTAGAGTTCTCTTCAGAGCGCCGGGGGAGCCAGAGTTCGAGTACTCCAGACGTCAGGCAGAGCAGAGCAGCGGAGTCTTCTTTGGAGTCTCGGTCGAGGAGTAGGCGATTCCACACCCCTTGATAGCAGAGTATATGGATGTTTTCCCAGAGGAGTTGCCGGGATTGCCACCAGACAGAGACATAGATTTCTCGATAGACTTGGTTCCAGGAGCGGAACCCATCTCTCAGCATGTCTATTGGGTGAACAACAGCGAGCTGGTGGAGCTGAAGAAGCAGGTGGATGAGCTACAGGACAAGGGATTCATCTGCTCGAGTTTGTCGCCATGGGTGCACCAGTGTTGTTCGTGCCGAAGAAGGATAGGTCAATACGCATGTGTATTGACTATAGGGCACTCAACAACCTCACGATCAAGAACAAATACCCACTGTCGCGGATCGACGATTTTTTTGACCAGTTGAGCGGAGCTCGGGTATTTTCCAAGATTGATCTGATGTCGGGATATCACCAGGTGAATGTGAAGGGGGGGGATATTCCCAAGACCGCTTTCAGGACGCGGTACGGGCAGTTTGAGTTTTTGGTTATGCCGTTTGGGCTAACCAATGTACCAGCAGTGTTAATGAACCTTATGAACAAGGTGTTCCACCAGTATCTGGATCAGTTTGTGGTGGTGTTCATTGACGACATCTTGATATATTCTAAGACTGAGGAGGAGCACGAGGAGCATTTGAGGATAGTGCTGGAAATTCTCAGGAAGGAGCAGCTTTACGGGAAGCTCTCCAAGTGTGAGTTCTTCTTAGACCGGGTGGACTTCTTGGGGCATGTGGTGACTGGAGATGGTATCTCAGTTGACCCCAAGAAGATTGTGGCAGTTGAGGCATGGGCAGCGCCGACTTCAGTTGCAGAGATCAGGAGTTTTCTGGGGCTGGCAGGATATTATCGGAGATTTGTGCAGGATTTCTCCCGGGTTGCAGAACCGTTGACTCGGTTGACCCGGAAGGATGCTGAGTATGTTTGGTCAGAGGAGTGTCAGGCAGCTTTTGATGAGTTGAAGAAGCGGCTTACGACAGCTCCGATTCTGACATTGCCTTCAGGATCAGGTAGTTTCACTATTTATAGTGATGCTTCAGGGAAGGGGCTGGGTTGCGTCTTACAGCAGCATGGGAAGGTGATTGCCTATGCTTCCAGGCAATTGCGTCCCCATGAGAAGAACTACCTTACCCACGACCTGGAGCTGCCAACAGTGATTTTTGCTCTGAAGTTGTGGAAGCATTATCTGTATGGAGAGAGGGTGGAGATCTTCACAGATCACAAGAGCTTAAAGTATGTGTTCACTCAGAAGGAGTTGAACATGAGACAGCGCAGGTGGCTAGAGTTGATGAAGGATTTTGACATCCTACTTCAGTATCACCTAGGGAAGGCCAACGTGGTTGCCGATGCCTTGAGTAGGTATCCGACAGCCATATGTTTGACCATGGATCGGCATTTGCTTGCAGACTTAGAGAGCCTTGGGATTGAGGTGATCGTGCCCGGAGTGCAGATGCAGTTATGGGGGATGCAGATTCAGTCAGACTTGGTGGAGAGGATTAAGTCGGCTCAGTTTGAGGACGTTGCTCTGCGGTGTCTCCGAGAGCAGGTTCGAGCAGGATTGCTGGAGGGCGAGTTTTCTCTTACAGAGGATGGTGCCTTGAGGCACGGTTCCAGGTTATGTGTGCCCAGCGGAGATCTCAGGGAGCAGGTTATGCAGGAGGCCCACAGATCTCAGTACTCTATACACCCGGGTGCCAACAAGATGTACCGAGATCTGAGGGAGCATGTTTGGTGGTCAGGGATGAAGCGGGAGGTGGCTCGCTTCGTGGCTAGGTGCTTGGTCTGTCAGCAGGTCAAGGCAGAGAGGCAGAGACCCGGTGGATTGTTGCAGCCGCTGTCCATTCCCGAGTGGAAATGGGAGCATATCACTATGGACTTTATTTCAGGATTGCCGCGTACTCCAGGAGGAAAAGACGTGATTTGGGTCATCGTTGATAGGTTGACCAAATCGGCCCACTTCTTGCCATTCAAGGTGGGTACGTCTACAGAGAGGCTGGTGGAGATGTATATGCGGCAGATAGTCAGGATTCACGGAGTTCCAGTCAGCATCGTCTTAGATCGGGATAGCCGTTTTACTTCCCATTTCTGGAGGAGTCTACAGACCAGCTTGGGCACTCAGCTCAAGTTTAGTACTGCATACCACCCCCAGACGGACGGACAGTCAGAGCGGACTATTCAGACACTTGAGGATATGCTGCGGACGTGCATCCTGGACTTTGGAGGTTCCTGGGAGGATCATCTTCATTTGGTGGAGTTTGCTTACAACAACAGTTTCCAGGCCAGCATTGAGATGTCACCTTTCGAGGCTCTGTACGGGCGTAGGTGTCGTACACCCTTATCTTGGGATGATGTTGGTGAGCGAGCTTTACTGGGGCCAGAGATGGTTGTTGATGCAGCCGAGAAGGTGAAGCTCATCAGGGACAGACTTTGCGTGGCGCAGGACAGACATTGGCACTGGGCCGATAGCCACCGGAGGCCGTTGGAGTTTGAGGTACAGATTAGAGTAGGACTAGATTTAGGTTTGTTTGTTTGTGATTTTTGATCATGTTTGTTTATTATAATTAATTGAGACCTTGCTTGTGATTAGGTCGGAGACCAGGTTTTCTTGAGGATATCTCCGACTCGTGGTACGCTACGTTTTGGTGGAGGCGGGAAGCTTAGCCCGCGCTTCATCGACCCTTTCGTTATCAGCGGAAGAGTCGGTGACGTTGCATACAGGCTAGACTTACCGCCTGTGCTAGTAGGGGTCCACAACGTATTCTATGTATCACAGTTTAGATGGTACGTGGCTGACCCTAGCCATGTGCTCGATCATTCAGAGATTGAGGTTGGGCCTTCTCTCAGCTATCCAGAGCAGCCAGTGGAGATTCTGGATCGACGGGAGAAGGTTCTGAGGAACCAGGTGATACCTTTGGTATGCATCGCATGGAGGCATCATTCTCCAGGAAAGTCTACCTGGGAGCGGGAGGATGAGATGCGCGAGCGCTACCCTTATCTTTTTCGACCGTGAGGTATACTTTCTATCCTTCTCATCAGTTGTATTTCGCCTTTCAATTTCGAGGACAAAATTCTTTTAAGGAGGGTAGATTTGTCACTACCACATTTCTAGCTTGAGGGTATTTTTGATATTTTTGTGGTAATTTAAATTTATTAGAATTTATTTGAATTTATGGGAATTATTAGGAATTATTTTGGAATTATTTGAACTAGATTGATTTTGGCTAGTCTTGACCCTTGTAGACCAACCTAGGAGCTAACCCTAGTTAGTATGGACTTGGTTAGGTTATATGACTCTAGTCTAACCTAAGCTAACCCTTGGTTTTGTCAATAGACTCTAGTTAGCAATAGGAATTAGAAAGTCATAAGTCATGGCTTATGATTTAGAACCTTTGATGAATCATTTTAACTCATAGCCTTGTAGGTTGGCCCAAAGCCCAAGACATTACCAAAAACCCTAACCCTAGACTTAAGTGGCCGGCCACTCCTATCCACATTGGGAACATCACCCTATAAATGCTCTCTTAATTTTAGGGTTGCCTCTTTTTAGGAAAGCTCAAGTTTAGGAAAAAGGTTTGTTCCTACTTCATTTAATCCCTAGAATTCCATTCCACTTCCTTTTTCATTCAAATCTCTTCCATTAGGTTTTTATATACCTATTCTTGCTGTTATAGGAGTTTCATTTCAGATTGGTATTGTTTTGTTGGATTGGGACATCAAGGAGAGGAGCTCTATAAGGGGGTTTTTATAGAAAGTTCAATTATAGGTAACTTCTCCATTTCTCCATGAATTTTCGATTTCTTTACATATTCAGGAAGCCCTAGGAGTCCCCTAAGTGTCTGCATTGGTTTCGTGTCGAGTTTCATAAGTTTCGTGTCCGTTTGGACACGTATTAGGAACTGTCCTTAAGTGTTTGTCGAAATGCCTCAAAGGGCATTCGATTTCTTTTGTGCAATATTTTTTGAATAGGAAACTAGGTTTTATCATTTCTTAATGATTTATGTTCCTCTGAGGTAGATTTTTGTGTTAGGTTGTGTCGAATTCGACGCATGGACACGCGCTGCACACACGCGCGCGCGCTCGGGTTGGATCCCCTGCTGTTCGGGGGCCACAGCTGCCAGGACACGCCACGTCGACACGCGACACTTGACACATGGGTCGTCCTCGTGACTGACACGACGTGTGTCGAGTCTCAGACCCCCACGTGTCGTGTCGGACACGCACGAACACGTGCATTGCTTTTGTACTGAACTGGGTTCAGTTATTTTAGGGCACTGATACGTGTGTCGTGTCACTGACACACGTATCGTGGACCCATATCAGGGTGTCCTAACCCTAGACCTAGACCTAGTCGACACTGGGACGCAACCACGTGGGTTGTGTCGTATCGTGTCGTGCACACGAAACCCGTGAACACGTGCACGAGGATTAGCACAGATGTTACACTGTTTGGTGTTTTGATTTAGTTTTGACACATTGTGTCCTCGTATTTGGACACAATAACATTGTAGGACACATATGTACTATATATATTAATTACCAACCATTGAGTTCGTATTTTAGCTTAATTTCCTATTTGAATTCTCATTTACCCCAAGGCAGCTGATACATGTGTTTCTGTAAATGTCCAGTTTTCAAATATGAAGTTGCCAATTGTTTTAGCCCTTGTAATGCTGTTAAATATTGGGTTTTAGATCCTAAATATGTTCCCCTATATGATTCCCTAGTGTGTGTTCGATTTGGTGTGTTTTGGTGGTTATTTGAAATCAAATTGGGCTTAGAAGGAAAACTGGAAACTGGGATACAGTTTTACTAATGTGTGGATTGAGTTCAGTTTCCTGAATTTGTGACTTAGTTCTTTTCCTTCCCCCTTGCTAATTTCTGTGCATTAATTTCCATTCCTGTTCAGTCCAGTGCACCCTCCCACACACACACAGCTACACACCTATTCACTAACTCCTCACACAACTGCCATGTTACACACACACTGTTTTGTGCATCACTCACTGTCACACACACATTCATTAGCTCACTGTCATTGATTCTAGTCTATTCATGTTAATAACTGTCACTTAAATTTTTAGTTTTCAATCATATATATGTATATGTGTATAGTGGCTGTCAACTAGTTTTGTTTTGGAGTTGATTTAAGGACTAAAATCTGGGAAGTAGTTCTATGACTCAAAACCTGAGATTTCACCTAGTGTTTTGATGTTTCTAATATGTATAATAGTGTTTGTGTTCCCTTCAAAACCTGGGATTTGTATTAGACTGATTTGGTTCAGTTTCTGTCATCAGGACAGCCCTCTCTCTCTCACACTATTTCTCTCTACACACAGTCACACACACATGTCTAACTTCATTCACTCACACACATAACAGTGACACCAGTCCACTCTTCTTCCCACACACACACACAAAGCCTCACACACATTTGTTTCACTCACTCTTTAATACACACACACACAGTCTTTTGTATCTCTCTCTCTCTCTTTATATATATATAAATTTCCTAGTCTTCTAAATGTAGGTTTATGTATAGTATGTATACATATGTATTATATGTAACGTATACCTATATGTATATATGTTGAGCCTATATATATATATATATATATATATATATATATATATATATATATATATATATATATATATATATATAATGTGATGTTCCTAATAGTTGCACTATAACCTATGTAATGTACACATATAGGTAATATGTAGGAATGCCAACTAACATGTGTAGTTGGTCTAGATAGCCTAGTAGTGTGGTGTACTAGCTTGTATAGGTTGAGTGACCTAGTATAGACTAATGTAGTCTAGTGTAGACTAGTTTGACCTAATTTAGACTTGGTTGACCTAGTTTGACCATAGTTGACTTAGGTTTGACTTCTTGGTTGACCAAGGTTGACCAAGAGTTGACTTTGGCCTAGATTGACCTAGAATCATGTAGAATGCATAGTAGAACTTTATTATACCATTTTGGACTTGTTGTGACTTGTGTTGTTCTGATTAGGAGCCAGACACCACTCCTCGGACAGTACTTTCATATTGGACACTCAGATACTAGGCGAGTACATTCTCTGATCATTTCATATCCTGCTTAGAATTATTTCCTGCATTAAATTACTTTACTTGTTACTGTCACGTTGGTCACACGGATTGGTACTATATGGATCCCTTCTTGAGATGTTATCCTTAGGGAGCATCGGGTACTACATATTCTGTGCGTTTCACTTATATGGCATATCACTATGCTTCACTGGTTCTTTGATCACTTGTGACATATACTCTTATGATCACAGAGTCTCCTAGAATCTCTTATCCCATTTACTGGGTATCCTAGAATCCCCATTTATGGGACATCCATGTATCACCCTTCGGGGGCCTTGCATGGAATCATAACATAACCTGGTTGGATCCTTGTGTATTGATTGGGGGTACGGGGGAGTAGAAATAGACATATGAATACTATCCAAGTAGTGTAGCATCAGAATCTCTTCCATAGTGTAGCATCAGAATCTTCTATGCCATTTACATGTCTATATTGTACTCTGACTCACTAGCCACTGTTAGTCTCTATCTATAGTACATATTTCTATTACAGCTTTCTCTCTCTGTTTACATACTGTACTTCTTTCAGTACTTGTATCTTACTTTAATGCATGATTATATTTTCTAACCTGCTATGAACTGTTGAGATGTATTGTGCTCGCTTCTGTCCTGACTGGACCTGTTGAAAATATTACAGAGGACGAGGAGGAGGCCTGTCTGGATACTTTCTACGGGGCAGCCTTAGATGACACTTGCGAGCTGGACCCTCAGGAGGACCCAGCTCTAGCTGAGGACATCACCCCCATTGCCTAGACTAGTTTAGTTAGGCTTATCTTATTTTATGTAGTCTTGAGACATGTTTAGCTAGACTTATTTTCTGTTCAGAGTTCTGAGTTGTATATATTCTTTTATTCAGTATCTGAGACCATGTACCTCTGGATATTTGCTGGGTTTATCTTAGACTACTTTATCATCTCTGTTTCCTTGAGTTCTATTTCATATCGTGCTATCTCTTCCTTAGTTGTGATTGAGTTTATTTACTTCTATGTCACCCCCATTCGGGGAGTATAAACTGTTTAGATATATATATTGTTAGATGTATGTTGACCTAGGACAGCGTTCTACCGCCGATACTGCGGCGTAGGCTGGACGTACCCACGTCTCGTGCCCTTACTCTAGGGTGCGGGTCGTGACATATAACATACGCAGACCCTGAACAAGATTGTGGGGCATAAAGAATATAGCCTTAGTGCCTCTGGCATTATAATATCGCTAAGCCCTAGCACCATCAATTAAGAAACCTCTGGCATGATGGCAAGTAGTGGCATTTCCCACATGCAGCTGCTCATAACCAAATTGCCGAGTGAATCGACTTAGCAAATATGGTTCTAGAAAATACTCTTCCTCAAATTGATATACTAGATGAGACGGACGAATTATCTTCAACCATGAAAAAATAGCTGGGGACAGACTGAGAGGTGCTACTTCTAATCCATCATTTGTGGAGGAAGACTCTCATATCCTGGAGGAGGGGGAACACATTGAAATCTCTACCCAGATCCTCGATTCAAAGCTCATCTGCATTCTGAAAGTGCGTTTATATTCCAACGAGCATTGGAATAACGCCTGATGAAGTTACCCCCAACTTTACACATGTCAGGGTCCATCAAACTGGAATGGTGTAGCAATAACCACCCAAACAAATAAGTATATGACATTTCAGTACGGGAAAAATCCGACCGAACATCCTTATCATGCAGCATAGTGTCTACAAAAGAACGCAGTCCTGCATTCAGGCGACAAGTCACCACTGAAAGAATGTCCATCGTGTGGCCAAATACTAGGCGTACAGCAGCAAACAATACACCTCTGTGAAATCTATCGACTGCACTGGCCCTGGAACTATAAACCGTCGCAGCCATAAAGCAAGAAAACCTGCCAATTGGGCTTCTTTTGACATGGGTCTGCAACCCTATTTAAGATAACTCTCAATAGTGGCACCAGCTTTGAAGGGGTGCCAATCCACATCCAAGATGTTATCTGTATGCTTGGACTTTTCCGTCAATTTTTCTATGTCGCTACGACTGATCGATTGGAAGAAACAAGGATTGCAGGCTTGACTTTCAAGAATCTTTTCTTCATGAGCATGGCCTAAAAACAAATACGACAACCACTTAGTTGTATAACAAGTCCCTACGGAAGCACTTTTGTAGTAAAGGTAGCATATCTTATAATGGCATAGAAGCTCCTCGAACACAGCCACCATCTGAGAGTTTTCCGTAGAAAGGATATCTAGTTCCTCATTAGTGGGTACAACTCTTCATATGGGTTGTTACCCATTGGAAGATGTGAAAGATATTTCATCTCATGAAGTGCAAAACCAATTTCCCCGTGAGGGGTCATGAAGGTACCAGTTCTATCATTGTATCTTTCAATCAGAGCCAAGAACATATGAGCATTTGGGCGAAAGCCGTGAATAGTAGTCCAGATGGCCTCATAGAGTTCTAACTCAAGAAGTTTATCCTTGAACTGATCTAGAATCCAGGTCACTAAGCTGCTCCAACAATTCATGTATGGGTTAACTAGGCCTGTTAAATGCATGGCCTGATCCGGGTATCTTCCTTCAGCTTTAGCAAATGTGTTTGCAAAGATGGGCACCCTAACGGGAAGAAGCATCGATGAATCTTCTGGAGGTATACAACTCGGCTTCAAACCCTTGAGATGAGAACTGTACATGTCTGAAGTACTGTAAAATAGATCCTTGTTCTATGGACCTAACTTATAACATATTCTTCCGACTCTGGCTTGCTAAATCGGAGTCATGTCCCAGGCTATCCGTCGAGGGTGACTGGAGAATTCATATCGGGACAAGGACAAATATCTTGCCATCTCAGTCAGATATATAATTCTGTCCTTACATTAATAAATCCTTTCTTCTTTCTTGGTCTTTGGTTGAGACATTTTCTTTACTGCATCTCCAAATAGGAAAGCCAGTTTCTTATGAGTCACATTATCTACACTTTCCAAAGGTTCACCATTCATCAGACATAACAAAGTGCTACTTTCTTGAGAAGTGAGGATGGCCCTTCTGGATTTAGGTGCATCATATTGAGGATATGAGACATGAGATAAGTCTTGTTTATATTCTGATACAGTGAAAGCTGAAGCATATTTCTCAGCATCAAGGTCTTCTCTAAGATCAACTACAAAAGAGAAGAAGAACAACAAAAAAGTTAAATCTCAAAAAGATGGAACGGAACACACAAAGAAAAGATCTATATTGCACGATATTCATGTTGCGCGACATCTGTGTTGCGCAATATCTAGGTTGCACGACAACTATGATGCGTGACATCTATGTTGTGCGATATTTGCATTGCATACAGTATCTTTGTTGTATTGCACAGTAATCTGCATTGTGTGACATCTGTATTGTACATGATTTCAAGTTGTACTATTTTTTATGTGCATTTCGCACAAAATCAGAAAGTACAAATTTGAAAACCGTGCAACATAGTTTGTGAATAACAACCAAACTCTAAAAAGAGAAAGCACAAGTCGTAAAGTATGCCCACACTCTAAAAAGAGGTAGCGTACATTGTGAAACGCATAAATCGACCAAAACCCTAAAAAGAGTTGGTCAATCCAATCGACGTTCACCTTCAAGTGCCGGGTTGGCTCTTTTAGTCCTTGATGACGGTGGTGCATATTGAGGCACTCTAATTGGTGGTGCACGGGATGAAGATTCAGCAATAGCTTTTCCCTTGGTAGCGGTAGACTTCTTTGGTGCCATTTGACGATCGTCGGGCGAGCTTCGAGAGTTTGAAAGAAGAAGATGAGAGGGCTTAAGAGAATTAACTTTCGATAAAAAGTTAAAAGTTCTCTTTAGTCTGCTATTTATAGCTTAAACACTCTTTTTCAAAACTGTTGCGCAACTCACACTTAAAATTTGGAGTTTTTGGTTGACTGGCGCAATCCAAACAAAACTAGCATAATTCAAAGTATTTCAAAACCTTGAAGTATTTTCAAGTTTCGAAAACTTTGAAGGGGGTCTTGTAGAGGCTAAAAATTAAGCTGCGCCACCTATTAAAGTGTTTGATCATCAGATGGCGCCAAATCATTACATTGTGCCAAACAATCAAGTTGCGCAGCATCAGGCTGCGCCAACGTCAGGTTGTGCTGGATTCAGGTTGCACGAGCGACACGTAGCGCACTTCCTCGAGAAGCTGTAACGACATCATCATTACCTGACAACTGACAGCACGGAGATTAAGGAAAATCTATTCGAATCCCGTGCAACGCGGCGCTCGAAAAGTTTTTGTCAACATGTAATTAATGCTGACAGCTGGTTCGCGTAAGTCACTGTATGGCACGAGGATTAATCAGTACAGCACAGAAGACCTAGTCAAAGGTGCCAGTCGTTGAGTTACGCCTATGCGCAGCCTGACAAATTGGCGCCACTTGATCAACTGTTATTTAAAACAGGGTGACGTGGCGTACAAGCCATCAACTTTGCAGAGTGTGCCAACTACACTGTCCATGACCATGCGCATCTCAATCAAACGATGCCACACGTCTACAATAGTTGGTGCAAACCGCTCGTACAGGTTGTTACGTTGCGCCTACGCGCAACCTGATGAAGCACACGCAAGGTGATCAAATAGTGTTCAGGACAGAGTGACGTGGGATGCAAGCTACTAACTTCGCAGAACGTGCCCACTACACTGCTCACGACCACGCACATCTCAATCAAATGATGCCACGCGTCCACAGCAGTTAGTGCAACCGTTTGCGCAAGTAAACAGGAGGCGCGCAACCTGAAGCGCACACAACCCAGAATAACTGCTAAACAATTATTTCAAGAACTCTATAAATAGAGTTTCAAATCCATTTCAAAGCATCAAGTGTGATCATAATCTCCTGCTAAAGTGCTGTTGCATCCTCCAGAAGCTCGTGTCTTCGATATCACATCGTCCAAGGAATAAAGTGATCGTCTTCTGATCAGATTCCTATAGTTGTACTTCCCCATAAATCAATTATACTCCTGTACAATTTTCTTAGTTTGTAATAAAACTTTTGTTCTTTGCAAACACCTTCTTAGTCCTAATCTGTAATAAATTGTAAACAAAATGGAGATCAATCACAAAGGTTCGTCCTTTCGAGATAGAGAAGGACAAGAGTTCATAAATGGTAACTCAAGGAAGGTATGATTTATGCACAAATACGGAATTCAAAGGCGATAGTAGAAGTCAAGTGAATTTCCAACAGTGGTGGATTGAGATTTTAATACATTGTCCGTTCGCAGGCCCTCTCGGTAATGTAACATAATCGAAACGGCTAACTTGACCGGCATGGGCCACCACAAAAACCATGTCATGCTCCGGTCCCAAAATATGCGGGATCGAGCCTTGTGGCATTGGCCAGCTACGTATTCAACCAGACTCTAGTCCGACTAGAATACGTATAAGCTGTTCGAAATGGTGTAACTATCACTTCATCAACTCTATATCTCAATCCAAGTAACAGAAACATAAGAAAGAAAAATATGAATACTAGTCTGCATCCCAATAATCATACTTGCCCCAGTGGACTCGAACGAATAATATGAGCCTATAAATACTAGGCTACTAAGCAGATACAAATAACAGTAAATGAAATATATATATATAACTCTGAAAGATCGAATACCTGTAATGAAATGAATACCATCAATAATCCAGCATGACACTCAAAAAACCTACTCAGCCACCCTGGAAGGAAACCAGGTCCTCATAGGGACGCAACAAGGTACATAATATATACGCCAAGTTACGACAGTAATAAATAAATAAAAAGTATAGTAAGACTGATATTGTGGATGAATCTAACATAACCAACTAGAATGAAATACAATTTAAGAAACATCACTCGAACATGCGGGCTGTCACGGTGTACCCCGGAGACTTGATAGGCACTCCAGCAAACTATAAATACCCTACAGTCTAATAAGGAAGGTGTGGCAAACTACGAAATCCCCGAAGCTCTGGAATGAGACAACAGCATACTATAAGGGAAAGTAGCCCAAGCGCACGGTGTATGTTCTCCCTGCCCATGTGAGTTCACATATCGTATCCACGAGACGTTCGGCCAGAACCTCTAGCTAGGACATCGAGTCATGATATTAAATACAGTATAAGATTCTCATGTCATCGTCCTAGCATCAACGCGGGCTTTCGTATAGCAAGATGTAATCAAGTACGGGAATTTGTCAATATACAGTATCACATGAATATGTCCTAAGGTCAGAGTGTACTCCGCAATGATTTGTCGCGATAACGCAAATGTGAATATCTAATATCGATACCCGATGGTGCTAACGTCCATCGGCACCCGAATGTGATTCGGATGCGAAGTACCATATACGGCCCTTGGTGTTGCAATAACAAAATCAAGCAGATATATAAAAGCTAAATACTGTAAACTGAAGTACAAGATTGGCAAGGTACACTTGCCGGGAGCTGTCTGAACTGTGCTGAGACTGCAGTACCCAAGTCTATCCCACTATCCATGAGAACCATACTCCATACAAATATCTATCAACCCAAATCACAAACAAATACATATCACACACTATAGTACACGTATGACTAATAACTCCCACCCAGGGAGCTTGGGTCTTTTCTAGTCACCTATTACATTTTGTTATCTAAGACAGTTATTAATTATACCATCTAGAACTAGGTCACACTAGTCTCTATAATCATTAATGCTAATAATATGAGTGGTAGATTCAAAATATCAAGTTTGCACATCATTATTCGTACAGTGAACCTACGACACGTATATCGAAACAAGATGGTCAACTGTAAGGTCAACAATCTTATCTTGGCGATCCATATGGTCACCTAGTCAATTTCAGCAATATGAGATCACTGGAATCGACTGATCTCACTGGAATCTACAGACATCGTCGGATGACGAAACAAACTTCACCAACGTGTCCAGAATGGTCAAACTAGCTAGAATAGCCTATCCATAAGTTTAATTTGGACACAGGGGGCAAAACAGTAATTTTGGGTCAAAATAATGTCCGCCGTTGGACCGGTTTTGTACCGAAAAATGTGCCAAGATACAAGTCCACTAAACCTAGCAAATTATATGTTCACGAGTCCAAATTATGATATGAACCCAACGGTACATCCAGCATAGGATTTCGATGACCCGATCTCAAAATGACCCGTTGACCCGGACGTTAGGACCCGATTTACACGGAAGTGCGTGATGGAGCCAAAGTCCTCTAAATCTAGCAAAATATATGTCAATGAGTCTAGAATGACAACACGAATTTAACGGTATATCCAGAATTGGATTCCGATGAGCCGATCTTAAAATGACCCATTGACTCAGACAAGGGACCCGATTTTGCACAAAAATACGTGTCGGGGCCACGTTGCTCCAAACTCAGCAAATTATATATGAATTTATGCTAGAAAGATGCCACGAGTCTACTGGTGGTGTTAGAATTGGAATCCGGAGTTCCGGGTCCAAAATTGTAATTTTATAATTTGGAAATTATAATTTTGAGAGGCCAACTTTGGCGTCGATTTTAATCAACCAAACAACATCCTACGAAGCTAAAAATTTGATGACACGAAGGTGGTTATACCTACTATGCACAGGAACTGGTGGAGCCTCAAACAGAGCTACGATGGCGGAGAAACAAATCCACGAAGTTGGCTTCTCAAAATTGTCCAAAAATAATATAATTTAAACAGTTAACTTGGTGGCCAGTTTTGAGCTATCAAACGATCAAATTAGTGGCTAAAAGTTTATATGAGTGAAGGGGTATATACCGAGATTAAGACAAAATAATCGGATCGACGATCCAACATTTGGATTGTCTAGAAAATGCATCCAAAGTTGCTGCGACGAAACACGATTCTGACTTCGAATCCTTGTGCGTCACGACGGGATTTCATGCGAAACGCACGAATAGCCCATATCACGCATTAGAGAAGACGACAAATTTCAGTGGAGGGTCACTGGGGTACATCAGGGCCAGGTGGTCATGTGGTGGCATCGACGGTGTGGCAATGGTTGTGTAGCAACGACATCACCGTTGTTACTTGTGTGCTGCCTAATACGCACACTGGTGGCCCCAGCGGCGGGTGGCCCCGCGATTGCGATCGTCAGGGTCGCCATCGTCTGTCACGAGGGGTCGTCATCGTCTGTGCTGCTTGCTGCTGCATTTACGACTACTTGCTATTTCGTGCCTGGCACGTGCGCTGTAGTCGCGCCGCAGGGGGTACCATAGGTTGGCGTGCGGCGGTGGTCCAGGCAGCCTGGCGCAACGGTGAGCGTCGTCGTGATGGTGCTGCAAGAGGAAGGAGTTAAAGTAGGTAAATGAAGGAGGAGGAATAATACATATGCAGCTAGGGTTTAGAGGAGAGTATGGTGTTTACATATAAAGGAAGAGAGAAACATGTGAAGACAACATAGGGGCTCGGTCGAGCATTGGCAGGCTAGCGTCTGTGCTGTCTTATTGCATGAAAATGGTGTTTCTTGCTGCTGCTTGGGACAGAAGCACAGTAAGGGCTTCTTAAAATAGCTGTTGGGTGGTTCGGTTAGGTGGCTTTAGGATTTAGAGAAGGAGAAAAAAAAGGTATATACATACATTCGAATTTATTGGTATATAAATATATAATCCCAAATATATATATATATATAAGTATACACCCTCTCTAAATATTATATTTGTATATTTATATATACTCTAAAATATGTACATGTATCTATATTCTCTAATTTATATAAGTATAGGCATATCTCAATTATATATATATGTACGCATATACAGTCCAATATATATACATACATATTTTTTTCCAATATATATGTGTGTGTGTGTGTGTGTGTGTGTGTGTGTGTGTGTGTGTGTGTGTGTGTGTGTGTGTGTGTGTGTGTGTGTGTGTGTACATATGCTCTAAATATACATATATATACTCTATAAATATATGTATACCCTAATTTATACATATATGTATACATACTCTAAATGAGGATATGTATACAATGATTACTCATACTAATTCGATTAATAATATTTCAAAAGAAAAAAAAAGAATACTAGCAGTTAAATAATAAAAGAGGAGGCAGTTTTAAAATAGAATTGTTTGTGGTTTGGGGTGTGTTATGGGTTGACCATATTTAAGGTATATGACCAATGGGGTTGTCCCTTGGGTTTTTGAGTGGTAGACTAGGTGTTTGATATTTTGTACGGGAGAATATGGTGTTGCGTGTTTTGTGTGAGCCTTGTGAGTGGCCACATGAAGTTGGGTTGGGTGTTGGGTTAGATTGGGTTAAGTTTGGGCTTGGTGTGGTCAGGACTACAAGTTTAGATCACTTATGATCACTAATGAAATACTATAGCATGCGGGAGCTCAATTGGATGGCATGCAAGTGGCATGTGCATAGTAGACTCAAAATAGGTCAAAACCATATATTGGGTCGATTAGGTTGGATCGATATCGAGCTCCAAAATTAAATCGAAAGTTTGGTTGAGTTTACTGTAGATGGCCAATGGCCTAAATTGACCAGAAAGTTGTGCGATATAAATAGAATGCAAGGGAACAAGTTTGGGTGGGACATGATATATCAAAATGAAGATAATCTTTCTACTGGAAAACTTGTGAAGGAAGTTCCGAGAGATTGACATCCCTGGTGTTCCAAAAATTAAAGTCACGGAAAGGTACATTCAATGATCAAAACTAATTATAACTAAATTATTTATTGAAAATAATTAATTAGAAATTTTTTAAAAGAGCCCCAAAGTTTAGGGGGCTCACAGGAATGATGTCATACAAGTATAGATTATGCTTATACAAGACAAAAACAAACATGGTTGATAAAAAATCTCATAATCAAAGTCGTCGTAGCAAAAATTAAGCAAAAAGGTTGACAAACGAGATATAAAAAATTCTTATTATTTATAATTTGTTGTGGAATTACAGTGGTACATATCACTTAGTTATCTTAGCGTTAGGCATACCCTTGACTTG
The DNA here is from genome assembly GCA_029216955.1 of Iris pallida. NCBI lineage: Eukaryota > Viridiplantae > Streptophyta > Magnoliopsida > Asparagales > Iridaceae > Iris > Iris pallida. Next base: position 4,641,701 of record JANAVB010035617.1, read on the forward strand.
ATACTTGAGGTGTGTGTCTTATATTTACTGTTTATTTATTATTTCACATTCTTGCATACTATTATGTATCTTGCTACGTTCCTCTGAGGACATGGTTCCTTTACAGGTTAGGTGAGAAAGATTATCTAGAGGTTTACCCTTGAAGAAAGAAGACAATTCTATTCTTTGAGTCAGGTATCATTGAGTATATATTTGGATCTTGTTATCACTCGCATATTCATATTACAGTTCTATTCATATTCTATATTTATAGTCTAGTATTTTCAAGCCCTCTTACTATTTTTGGGCATGTTTGAAAGTACATGTGTTTTATTGGGCGCCACATCTTACTACATATTGTTTATTCTTGATATTCTTATCACTGTAGATTGGGATATATAATTGTTATATTAAAAATATAATATTCTAGATAGAATACTCGACCTTAGACAATGTATACGTACTTAAATTGGACTAGAGCCTGCTTGATATATAGCTGGCAATTGCCACGTGTCCCAGTCCTTTATATTCTGAGTAGGGCATGACAAAAGTATTTGCAGACACTATCAAAGTCCACACTTGAGAGTTCTAGCATGTAGGTGTCATAGATTAGGCATAAAAATAAAGTTTCATGTAAATCAGTATCACGCCCCAGCACCAGAATACTAGAGAGCGGGGGACAGACACAGCCAGCTACGTACATTGAAGTATAATCTACCTCGATATACGATCACGACTGTCTAGATGCATGAGGGTTTATCTACAAGCCAACAGTCTCTTATGGTCATGAACAAGCCTAGTGTCTCAATCTCAAAAAAGTAAGTAAATGTTACAAGATGTTAGATCATCAGACATACAAAGTAAGTCATCCCAAACATTACATATTCAGATGATCATGAAGCTAGTCATACAAAATATGAAGACTAGCAAGAGTTTCAGTCATACATGATCAACCCTAGGATTTGTCAATCATGTTACAGCCCGTAGGCAGACAGTAAGTAAAGTTGCAAACGAGCTAACACTTGCTCAGCGGCTAAACGCCTCAAAAGAATATTTTTACAAGAGAGTGGAAGAGCAAATAAGAACCCACTCGTTGCCAGGGTTATGCCTAGTGGTCACCATCTGGCTGGAAGGCTGGAGGATCCTCGAGTCCTACTCCGAAATCTGGCCATACAAAACCAGCTGGGTCAGACCCCAGAAAGTGCAAGTGCCACAAGGGAGGCTTCACTTAAGAACTAAAACCAGCATATTAGCACATGGGAACATAAATGGTAATAAAAGACATGAGTTAGAGAAAACAAGGTAATAAACGATAAGACAACTAAGGGACTATTTCGGTAGCCAAGTTACAACCCGTAAACGAAACAAGGACCGGGATTGTAACCCTTCACCTGAACAGAGCTTAGTTTCCAACCAATTATCGACAAGAGTAAAGCATAAGCAAGCATGCGATAAAGTAATCATAGACTGGCATCGATTAGACAAGACTAGACTGGACTGCATCTATCATTCACGGCCAAGCAAAGAGTACGGCTTGATAATTTAACTAACTAGGGTTATCACACGCCTAGTTACTAGCAAGATACAATAAGATGTTCCCGCAGTCACAAACCCTGCAGCTATCCAGGTTATCCAGGCGAGGAGATTTATTAGAGTTACAAGAGTTATCAAGCTTACTGGTGTACTTTCAGTACTTATGTTTTCAAGAAGTACCCCACATGACAGTGAGCTGGAAATGTGCCCTACTCGTCGGCAGGCTACAAGTCCTTCTGGTGTGGTCGGGATAACGGGATCGCCTGTAACTGGAAAATCTCTCTATATGAACTACTTGATCAATCTAGTCATTAACCTAGTCATATTCATTATGAATCCCTGACCGTGGTAACCAGGAATTCATGTCCTAGACATGATGCAAGACGGGACAGGTAGCTTATACAGGCACAATCAAGAAAATCAACCACGGTGTCAAGACAAGAGTTACTTAGCAAGTCAGGGTAGCTGTCACAACAGCATTCCAGATTTTTATGTCATGTCAGGTTACTTGTTACTTGTCAAGATTGCTTGTCAGGAGTGCGTCTCGACAGGCCACTATCAAAATTATACATGACATATCAAGTTTACTTGTTACTTATCAAGAGTGTGCCAAGCTAGGTTGTGCCAAGCCAGGTTGTGCCAAGCTAGGTTGTGCCAAGCTAGGTTGTGGCAGTGCCAGGTTGCAGCAGTGCCAGGTTGCGGCAATGCCAGGTTACGCCAAGGCAGGTTGCGGCAGTGCCAGGTTGCGACAGTGCCAGGTTACGGTAGTGCCATGTTGCGCCAAGCCAGGTTATGGCAGTGCCAGGTTACGACAGTGCCAGGTTACGCCAAGCCAGGTTACGCCAAGCCAGGTTGCGGCAGTGCCAGGCTGCGACAGTACCAGGTTGCGGCAGTGCCAGGTTGCGCGCAACCTAGATGACGCGGTGCTAAAAAGCACGCGTGCACACTGTTCATCTTCTCCAACCAGCATAAAAATGCTTGGTTGAACCCATCAACTTCAAATGACCATAACTCGGTCAAAATAACTCCAAATTAGGACTTTCAAAGGTCAAAATATGGTAGAACAAAATTATTTACAACATGGAACAACTAGTTTTTGAAAACAAGCAAGTTTGATAGATTAAACCACAAAAAACAAAAACATATCAAACTTAAATCTACAAGAATTCACCCATAAAAATTAAAAACTTCAAGTTCTAAAGAGGCTTATAATCATGTAAAAAGAGAATAGAACAATAAAATTTGAGATCCATCATGAAGCAAGTTGCACTTGCCTAGGGCTCTTGGGTGTAGGTGGAGAGGAGTAAATGAAGAAGATGGAGAAGTTATGAGAAATAAATGGAGAAGAGAGAGAGGGGTTGACTTATATATTAAGCCCAAACCATCTCAAGCCAAACCAAGCCAACATGTTGAACCAAACCAAAATAAACCAAGTCAAGATTAAACCAACACTAGGCTAAGCATGACAAGTCTAACTACGATCCACATGACAAATGTCAGAAATCCGTACACGTATAATAAAAATACGTATAATGGGAAACGGGAGTGACAATTAGGCACTTATTTTTATATTAGAGATGACAGGCAAGGTGTACAGGTCGAAAGAAATTTGAAATTCCAATCAAATTTTTGACTATTCAAAAATCTTGTTGGGTTTCGAATCGGTTTGGACACTTATACCAAAAAGTAGATATATTGCACTTTCGAACTCTAAATCTGATTTTTGTTTATTTCTAGTGGAGACCATAGCATAGTTGTGATTAAAAACATGATTGAAACTCGTTAACACGTATTTAGTGCTTGTGTGTATGACAACCATAACATACATGACAAAGTGTCATGACCCTAAGATTTGGGATAAAATAATGATAAACTTAAACAGTGAGTTGTATTAGCATGAAAGCATATGGAATTCAATCAAAATATAAGCACAAACAGCAAGCCCCTTATTTTTGGATATTATCTTTTAGTTATTTTATTTACTTAATATGTATATTTAAAATTAACCTATATTTTATAATCAATATTGACTATAGAGGTACTTTACCATAGCTTTGATTTTTTAAGCACAATAATTATCAATTTCTCAAATCTAGTTCCATACTCTTAATCTAGACGAGTTCACCTTTATTTTGACATATCATGTCACACTCAAACATGTTCCTGTGCACTATATATTTTTTGTACAACTTTGGGGTCAAATGGTCATTTTTAGCCCTTACCGTAAAATTAAATGTATTTTCTAATTTCGATTTGAGGCCCAAACCCGTTCCAAACGATTTGACTCAATATATGGTTTTGATATATTTTGAGCATAATATACATATGCCAATGGTGTCCCACTCAATTGAGTTCTCGTGTGCTATTTATTTTCAAATGACACACAAGACCCATTAAATAGTTTTTTGGAGTCAATTTTAATTCCATAAACCCTATAGGCCTAGAACTAGTTCAATTAGACTTGGTTGAGCGTGAAAAAGGTAACCATAGCTAATTAGGATAAATTTATATTGATTTTTAGCAGATTTTGTACATCCATAATATATTTTAAAAAAACCACAATTGACTTTCTAAATTAGGAAACCCATTAATTACCCATTGATTCAAATATGCATATCTTTCAAATGGTGCAACCAAATCTCACCAAACTTTCCAAGAATATTCCAGAAAGCCCTAGCATATATAAGCCTCAAACCTCACATTTTAACCTAATATTTTAGTTGTCACCTCCCCCCAAAAGTTTCAATCCTAAAATTTTCTTCCAGGCTTGGCCGCCAACAGCACCTTGTGGCGTACCGACAGTTTTGATCCCTTTTTGACCTCCTGTGATGCTCCGCGAACATTCGTTGCAAATCTGATGCGACCATCTACAATCTTATCAACCCTTATACATTCACAATCCTTTATAGTACACCAAAATAGCCCTACAAGTCAACCGAATTTCGGGATCCAAGTCTGAATTCGTTCCAGTAGGTACACTGTTTTTCATCTAAGGGTTCCTATACTTTCGGGCCTCATCTTTTTATGAAACCAAAACTAACGGAAAGATCTATGTATCTACTTTTATGTACAATTGGCCACACACACAATTCTAAACGATTTGGTTGAGGAGTCCATTTTACGAAAACGTATCCAAAGCAAACTAATTCTGTTGTGAGCCAATTTTCATCTACTTTGGGCCACTTCAACCTTTCGTATATTTTTTGTAATAAACTAGACTTCCTAAGCTTTCCAAGCATATACTTTTGTAGCATTTTGGTTTCGATTACTATTTATTAAAATTTTGGATATTTCGAAAAGTAATATCTAAACACCAAAATTTATGAGTTCTATGTGTCCATATGCTTCGGAACTTCATGAGACATCTCTAAATTAATTGTTGTGCATGTTTTGATATGAAAACATATTTTTACTATTTATCAGTATTTTTTAGAATTAAGATATGTTAAAAAATTATTATTTTGGGATCAAAACTATGAACCAAGTCATTGAATATTGATGACGAATCAATATGAGACACTGGTACCTATTTTTTATGAATAGAATACACTAAATATTACTATAGCAACTATTTTTCTCGAATTAAATATGATATTTTTATGTTGTTAAAATATAACTTTGGTGGGAAGATTTAATGTTATATATTTTAAATTGAGTCGGGTAGTTAATGTGACTAGTGTAGTGTATATATATTATTGGTCTATAAATATAGTTAAGTACTAGTTTAGTTCGAGTATATTGAGTTAAGGCTATATAAGGTATAGTTATATAAATAGTGTGAGTTTGACATCGATGTGTTATTTATTTGGTAGATTAATTATTTTAGGAGTTCGTGACTGTATGACCGACACTACCAAAATAAGTCATATTAGCGATGTTTTTAGCGAATTCGGCAAATGATGTCGCTACTATTATTAAATTAGCGACATATTAAGTAGACATCGCCATACGCCACTAGTAGCGACGTTCCGTGACACCTACCGACTACCATTAATATTATGGAAAATGAGGCCGCCTTGGAGTCGCCGAACATCGCTATATTTTTGTCAATGGTGACGTTTGGCGACATCATATCATATATGTCGGAGTATAGTAATTAGATAGCGACATCTAGCAATATCTGACATAAACGTCGCTAAGTTTTTAATATACGACCATCGGGATTCACTTTCCCCCATTCCAAAATTTTCAAATCCTAAACTTTTCCTCCTCCCCCTCAAACTGCCGCCACTGCTCCTCCAATACGGGGACCGCCCTCCCTCAAGCGACCACCCTCCCCTCCGACGATCGTCCTTCTCCTCGTCGGCGCTGCTCAAGTCTTCTACTGCCGACCTCCTCGTCGCCGCTGCTCCATTCCTCCACAGCTGACATCCTCGTTGTCGCTACTCTAGTTCCCCACCGCCGACCATGCAAGTTTACCTTGCCAACTTGTATATTATAGTTTATATGCATGTTCTCTACTTTTCTGTTGTTTTTTTTCTCGTACTTTTATATTCATATTGTTTCATTATGTTTCTAGTTTAATTTAACTTATTTCTAGCTTACATGCATGTACCTATTCCTGTTATATTTTATTACAATTATATTACTTTCGTGTTAACATATGTCTTGTAATAGAATTGTCTAGTCCTACACTGCTGTTCCCTTGACTTGACTTGCCTTTACTTGACTTGACATGACTTGAGTATGACTTGACTTGACTTGTGATATTCTATAGATTGTGAGTGCTTACCTTGACTACGATCTATAGAATTACTTGACATTAATACTAGGAATGGCTACCATCTCGATTGGGAGTGCTTGCCTTGACTACAATCGAGATACTATAGATTGGGAGTGCTTGCCTTGGCTACAGTCTATAGGATTGACCTGTTAGCCACGACTAGTATGGCATGCCAATACCTTAGGTTCCTTATGTCTAGATTTCTTATGTCTTAGTCTCCTATGTCTTAGTTGATGCTTTCACGACTATTTTTGAATTCCATGTATATTTTATAATGTTACATTTGACATATTTTCTGTATCTTGTTACGTCCCTATGAGGACCTGGTGATATCTCCAGGTGTGTGTGTTTTCTTGACTTTTCGTAAAAGTTCCCTCCAGGATCGTGATCTTCACCTTCATATCAAAGATGACATGCTCTTGAATCATGCTTGCTACTTGTATTCTTTATTTTGCTATTTTCTTCTTCTTAGTTTCATGCTGGTAGTGGATTTGTCTCCATCCAGCAACTTGTACAATGATATTCATTATTAGATTCTATAATTTCTTTATTCTTTATCTTTGTCGATGAGATTAGTTAGTCGTGATTATACTACATATACTGCTTACGTATATTTATTACACGACTGTCATGTTATATACCTAGTCCTACGTATTTTGGGACTGGGCGTGACACACTATCCAAGCCAAATAAATAATAAAATAATTAAAAAAATTGAGGGTTTACAATAATGTATGGACATCATCTTCTGAAGCATCCACAAGTGGTAAGCCTTCGGGCATGAGAGATTGTATTGTAAATGAGAGAGAGTATAGTAATTTGTATCCAGAGAAAATATGAGTTGAGCAATTGTAACCTTGGCTTCAAGCCGTTGTAACCTTTCATTTCAATATTAATAAATATCTTCTTTTGGATAACTTGTGTACGTTCAACTTTTCTGTATCAAGACTTCTGTGCGATGACCACGTCGCTAAGCTGTTGTAATCGGCCATTTGGTATTCGTCTTGTGCGAGCACAACTTAGGGTCGTGTGGCATCACGCCCTAGCGAGGACGATCGATTTTACGGAACCGGGGCGTGACATACTGCACCATGTGTATAGAATCTGCCCACCATTCCTTGCCTAAACCGGCATTGGAGAGCATACATCATGCTTTCTCAAGTAAGGTTCGGTTCATCCTCTATGCTAACCCATTCTGCTATGGCGTGTTCCTGATAGTCCAATGTCGCATGATACCTTCTTGAGCCATTATCAGAAATATTTGAAAGGTCCATAGATATATTCAGTACCATTATCAAACCTTAATGTTTTTACCTTTATGTCCATTCTGTTCTCCATAACTGCTTTCTACTGCTTGAACTTTTCGAACACTTGATCATCAATAAAAGTAACATAGTATCTTTGCTCCATTCTTGGAAGAAATCTTACTAGGCCGTCATGCATTTGTATGCACATAGACAATAATACCTTTTGTCTTTTGCTTGCTTATACTGATCACCCTGTGCTGCTTGCCATAAACACAATGCTTACAGAAATATATACTTGGTTTCTTCAAGTTTTTCAGTAACCTCCAACTGCTCAATAAGGACAGGCATTTCTCACTCATATGCCCAAGCCGCGTATGCCAAAGATGTGTGCTATCAGACAAATTAGATGTACTAACGGCTAAAGTCCCAATCACAGTGCTTCCCAATAAGTGGGTGACCTTTTATCACCACCAAAGAACCACGAACAACCCGTAAGACTCCACCCTCGACAACGAACTTGTTACCATTCGAGTCAAGTGTACCAAGAGAAATAAGATTTTTTTTGAGATCGAAAACATGCCTGACATCGACAAAAGTTTGCATAATTCCATCATGCATCTTCACCTTGATAGACCCAATTCCAACAGCTTGACATATGTTGCATCAATACAGAACCACCGTCTGTCGCCATTTAGGAAGAAAATCACTCCCAATTTGGATACATATGTCACTTATATTGTCATGTGCCACCGAAAAATAAACCCCGTCATTGTTGGCTTCTAAAGTACAGTTTGCTTCATCACCTTGTCTCTCTATCTATTCTTCTTTTTCTTGTTCTTATTCTTTGGACGAGGACACCTATTTGCATAATATCATTTCTCGTTACAGTTGAAGCACTTCACCTTCTCAATAGGTGTCTTGGACTTGGATCTTGACCTTATGCTAGAATATGCTCTATCGTTTATCCTTCATCTTGTCGTCAACCTTGGTCTCTACCATTTTCGTCATGAGAAGCCAACCTTCGTACCTCATTAGACAATAAGGCACTTGTAGTATTTTATATAAAAATTAAATCATTTCCATATAGTAATGTTTGAATAATATTCTAATAAGAACTGGGTAAATAAAACAATATGATTAGCGCCAAACGATCATTATCTTCATGTATGTCAACTTCTTTCAAGTCAAAAATAATTCGATTGAATTTTGAGATATGATCTCGGATTGACGTACCTTCCTTCATCACTAGTGTCACTTCCATTTTTTGTTATACGTATTTTCAGTATACGTGTACGGATTTCTGACATTTGTCAGGTGACCCATGTTTTGACTTGTCTTGTTAGCCTAATCCTAGTTTAATCTTGCCTTAGTTTATTTGGTTTGGTTCAGCATGACTTGACATGACTTAGCTGGGTCTTGGTTCATCTTGGCTTGACTTGGTTTATTTTGGTTCATCTTGGCATGGCTTGGCTTGGTTTGGTTCATTTTGGTTTGAGATGAGAGGGGTTGATATATAAGACAACTCTCCCCTCTCTCTCTCTCTCTCTCTCTCTCTCTCTCTCTCTCTCTCTTCATTGCTCTTACATTTATTTCCTTCATCTTCTCCATAACTCCTCCCCACCCACCAAAGAACCCTAGGCAAGTGCAACTTGCATCATGATGGATCTCAAATTTATTTGTTCCATTCTCTTCCTTACTTAATTCTAAGCCTCTTTAGAATTTGGCATTTTTGGTTTTGTTGTTTAGATTTTTATAGATCTAAGTTTTGATCTTTTTTTGTTTTTCTTGGTTTTGATCTAATAAAACTTTGTATTTCCTAAAACCAGTGGTCCCAGGCTGTAGGAAATCTTGTTCTATATAGTTTAGACCCTTGGAAGTCTCAATTCGGACTTGTTTTGAGCAAGTTATGGACATTTTAGTTCATGGGTTCAACTTGGCATTTTTATGCTAGTTGGAGAAGAAGAGCAGTGTGCACATGCGCCACTTGGCATCATGCCATTCAATTACGTGCGCTCTTTAGCGCAGCGCACTCTGGCCCTGGCACCCGTTGGGCCCAGGCGCACTCTGGCCTAGCGCACCTTGGCCCCGGCGCCCATTGTGTAGTGCCCCGCCTTCGATAGGCGACGAACTTCGTAATATGCTTGCGCCGAGTCAGATCGATCGGGAACTTAGATGGCCATCTGACTCGATCGCTGAGCTTGGTAAATAATAACACCTTGCGGCAACGATCAAATCGATTTGGACGAATGTTACGAGAATCGATCCAATTCATGGAACGGCTTCTGTTGAAATAAGTCCTAGATGCAGCAAGCTGCGTCTCGACGAGTGAGCTCTATATAAGAGTCCCTTCGACGGGACCAGACTGTTGTATGGTTTTCTTGGAGCTTTTGTCGCTTGGTTTTGATGAAAGTGCTTTCGCGTCATTTTTTGAATGCAATCTACGAATTGCAAAGTGAAGGAATAAAGAAGGAATCCTAACTAAGTGTTGGTGTCATTGCAGGAGCTCGCGTAACTAAAGCTTGAATGTTGCAAAGCGCTTCGACGGTCGGCACGATCAAAGTACTTAGTGGTTGATTCGGCCCCTTCTTTTCTACTCTGTCCCGCAAACGAAATTTCTTTGCCTCGAACTTATTCAAATCGACAATGCCAAGTTAAATGCATGCCAATCCACTAAGATCAAGAACTCCAAAAAAAATGTATCGATTTAGAGTAATCTACTCTGAAAATATAAGTTTCGCACCAAAACGAGAAAGTTTAAGGTTCTAGCAAAAAAGATAGATTATTTCACGTGCTGCAAAATAATGTAAAACATCGATCGTGGCTTATGATGCCTCGGACAATTTGGTGCCTATGGGACGCTAAATCGGGAGTACGGCTTTGGAGAAAATGAATCGTTGCATGAGTTGGGAGAAATGATAATGTCGTTTAATACTGTCCGCACTATACAAATCTGTTTGAATATATTAAACTGTTCACACATTTGGCATGGTCATGGACAGCTTGTGCACAAGTTTGATTTTCCTCGAATTGGTATCCGGGGCATCGGTATCGAATCGACCTGGGGGGAATAAATAATCGTGCTTCGGCACTGATGTATTGCGGGACCGTCAGTCAGGCTTGCAACCTAGACTAAACGGGCTAAAATGCAGTTGAGATAGTCCCAAGTGGTGTGTAACACCAGTGACCGCACATATAAGATAGTAGCATGCTCACATATTGTCTTATGCGGGTAGTAAGTATTATCTATGTTTTTATGCAGGGACGAGCACGACCGTAGTAAGAATTGTTGATAAATCGTTATATTTCACTGTATGCTTTATTACTTCAAAGATGGCTATTAATATGAACTGAATTCATTTAGTTATAAATAGAAAGAAAATTCTAAAGCATGCCTACCTTAGCAATCGGAGTCGGTTTAAACGAGTGTGTTCGTCTCGTCCACTTAGCAAGTGTGCTAACTGAAGAACAGATGGCAACTCTAGAGGGGGGTGAATAGAGTTTATAGCGATAATAGCCAATTAAAAAATTAAACTCTTTCACAATCTAAAATTAATCAGAGTAAATGCGGAAATAAATAAGGAGCAAGAAAGCATACGCAAACACAGCCGATTTTAACCTGGTTTCCCTCGTGGAGGACTAGTCCAGGCCTGAGAACTCTAGCTCAGGATTAAATCCACTATTTATGAAATATTAGTTACACCCCGTGCCTTTTCTTCAGAAGAGCACGTCAACTTCTTACAAAGGATCGCAGTGGCGATGCTTGGAATTTTCCAAGCGACTTCTTGAACTCTTGCACAAGACTCCTAACTGAGAGATGCTGAGCACTCGAGACTTAGGAAGCTTGTGGCTAGTATATGAAGAAGGGTATGGCTTATATTGAGCTTAAGAGAGAAGAGAAGAGAAGATTGGATGAATAAAAATGAGAGAATTCTTGGCCTATTTATAGGGTTTTAGCAGGCAAAATTCGGCCAGAATTCTGGTAGGAATTTTCAAAAATTTGGCCGTTGGACAACTAGCAACCAGCCAACCCTAAAAATTTGGGTACTGATTTTTAGGGGACAGAGTTCGGCCCGAACTCTGTGTGGAGGCAGAGTTCGGCCCAAACTCTGTCTCCAGAGCACAGAATGGGTTCTAATGTTCAATAGGCTGTTGTGGAGTTTATGGATTTTGGGTAGGCCATAGGTTAAGTCTCAAGAGCTCAGCACAACTCAGCTTACAATAGTCTAGACTCAATAAATATAAAAATACAGACTCAAAAATGACTTGTATTGCAAAACTGAGCTGTCGTCTGGCTTGAGCTGGAGTAGTCGTCATGTGTCGTATTGAATTATTACAAGTATTATTTAGTCAATGTTATCAATATTTGGTTGACTGTGACTTTGTGTCAACAATCTCCCCCATATTGATAATTGACAAAATAATAATTGTATATTCAATATTCATACCTGGACACATGTAAAGACATAGCTCCCCCATAATCAGTGCCGAGCTTAAGAATAGCTCTCCCGTAAACAATGCTGTGAATCTTGTTGGCCTGTTAATAACATTCTTGCCAAAAGCACATATAGAATATACATATCTCCCCCGTTTTGGCATTTAGCAATATGAGATAAACAAGTAATAATTGGCAAACACACCAAAAAAATGAGAAGAAACTGCATACAAACTGATATAACAACCAAATGTCTCAAGAGGCATAATGACATAAACTGATAATAGAACTACCAAAGTCTCAAAAGTCACAACTCATAATAAGTCTAATACAAACCAAGTACATAAAAGCAACTAAAAGCAAAATGCATAAACCATAATCTAAGATCCTCAGTAGCAGCATCAATAGTAGTCCATATCCATCATCGAGCACGAGAGGGCCCGGCGTCGTCCGATGGATCAGTAAAGGAGCGACATGGGTCCACAAATGCCGCATCTGGATCCATGTAGCGACGAACCCAAGGGTCATCAATACGAAATCCCTCACGCTCGGGGTCGCGCTCCATAGGAATGGGCATGGTAGGATGGCGAGACATGGAATACCGAATGTCATACAGCAAGTTGCTGATAGCACTCATCTGCAAGGTGGTCCGATAATCCAGCTGAGTCCAACGATCGTCCTCCAAAGTGAAGCGATCTCGGAGCATGGTCTGAAGAGACTCGAGAGTGGCAGGAGGAGGAGGAGGATCATGTCCAAGAGGAGGGGCATCTGGCTCATCATCAGAATGCTCAGACACTACTGGTGAGCCAATGGCCGCCTGAAGCCTCCTTGCCTTAGAGAGGAAGGCAGGGGCAGGTAAGAATGGACACTCATCAAGGGGTACATGAAACGCACGAAGGATCATAGGAAGGTATAATGCATAAACCAAAGATCTCGGTTTCTTCCTACTGTTAATCATCCAATCCATCATTGTGCGTGGAAGATTAAAGGAAACATGGAAGTGGAGATGGTATAAGGCCGATATATCAAAATAAGTGACTTCATCGGTAGAACCCGCTTTGGGTAGAATGGTTTTAAAAATGATCCGATGAAGTTCATAGAAATAAGGATTGAGGAATTTAGCCAAAAGCTTACGAGGACGTGTGTTAGGGCTACACAAGTCGTCCTTGAAGCTTTCAAGTGAAATTCCTTCGGGAAATTGGAATGATCTAGCTTCAACAAGCTTTTCCCAAGAATTTGGCTCTTGAAGTTCAAGATATTCGGCCAATTCAAAATCATCAAATGAGATGTCAATACCCGCAACCCGTGAATAAATATGAGTATCATCATGGGTTAAGTTGCAGTAAAACATCTGAATAGCACCACGATAAATGACCGAATTTGTGGTAGCAAGTTCATCAAGGCAAAGGTCATAAAAGAGTGCATCATATTGAGAAAAAATAGTAAAGTTGATAGGGTGTCCCGCAAACACCGGACGTGTCCGAAAATCGCTAAACCAATTATTTGATGCGTCTAGTGATACAAAAATTCGGTCGTCAAAAGTGTTTGGATCATGGGGACGTGGAGGATTGAACAACGGATGGATTGGTGGTTGTTGTTCAGTGACCGGTGCAACGGGTGGTGCAACGGGCGGTGCAACGGAAGGAGGAGCATTCGACAAGGATGCGCCCTCGGTCCGAAGTCTCTTCCCGCGGTTGAGCAAACGTGGAGCCATAACACAATGAATAATGAAAGAAATTGAGATATAGAAAAGTATGGAATTATACCTCAAACTAGTGATAAACAATGAAGGAGAATTGAAAAATAAGCCTTCTCCTTGAGTTTGGAGAAGAATGGAGCTCTAGAAAGAAGAAATTAGGGTTAGGATTTTGAGAGAATTGTGTTGGAGAAGTAGAAAAGGTGGTAAGAAGGAAGGAGAGGGAAGAGAGACCGAAAATATGGGAAGGGTTTCTCTTGGTCGGACAAAATAATGGCCATTGGATCTTAATTTTGATCAACGGCTGAGACTGTTCCCGGTTCTAGAACAGTCAGGCCGAATTCGGCCCGAACTCTGGTAGAGGCAGAGTTCGGCCCGAATTCCGGGTCCTGGTCACATAACAGGAATCAGGCAGAAACTGCAAAATATTGGTTAAGTAATAGAAAAACCAATATAAGACATGAGTATAATTACAGGAAAGATCCAATAAGTAAACAAAAGAATAACAGATAGTGAGTTTGAAACAGCAATATGAAGTTGAAAAATAGTATTTCAGCATGTGATAAATGAAAATGAACCATATAATAAACAAGGAATTATATCATAATTCAATATTTTGAAGCTGCCATGGGTTAGCTGCAGGGGCCGGATCCCAGCTAGCGGTAGTCCTGAGGACTAGTGCACCGTGTCGCTTAGGCTTTTACGCCTTGTTGTCAGAAGGACCCTTTCGGCTTGTACCCATAGCAAGTTCATCATAAGAGAATCAAGATATACTCGATATTTATGCAGGTTTATTTTAATTTACAACAGCTTCATCTAAAATTCTAAGTTCACGATAAAGAAAATTGAAGCGCTCTTCGGATAATGGTTTTGTGAAGAAATCTGCTAACTGATGATCAGTGTCAATAAATTCTAAGTTAATCGTGCCATTTTGCTGATGATTACGCAAAAAGTGGTGACGTATTTTAATGTGCTTCGTGCGTGAGTGACAAATGGGATTCTTAGTAAGATTTATAGCACTAGTGTTGTCACAAAATATTAGAATATGCATGAAAGATAAGTTGTAGTCTTCAAGGGTTTGCTTCATCCATAGAATTTGTGCACAACAACGCCCAGCTGTGATGTATTCAGCTTCTGTTGTGGATAGTGTGACAGAATTCTGCTTTTTACTAAACTAAGAGACTAAAGCCTTTTCTAATAAATGACACGTACCGCTTGTACTTTTACGGTCGACCTTGCATCCGGCGAAGTCAGCATCAGAGTAACCAATGAGGTCAAATGATGTTGACTTGGGATACCTAGGCCCACTGTAACCGTACCCTTAAGGTATCGAAAGATACGCTTAACCGCGGTCATGTGTGATTCCTTAGGATTTGCTTGATATCTAGCACATAGGCAAACGCTAAACATAATATCAGGGCGACTAGCAGTAAGGTAAAGTAGACTGCCTATCATACCTCGATACTTACGTTGATCTACTGGTTTACCGCTATCATCTGGTTCAAGTTTGGTTGAAGTAGCCATTGGAGTGCTGATTGGTTTGACGTTGTCAAGGTCGAATTTCTTCAGCATGTCCTTTGTATACTTCGACTGACAGATGAAGGTTCCATTTGACATTTGTTTGACTTGCAGCCCAAGAAAGTAGTTGAGCTCCCCCATCATGCTCATCTTAAACTCGGTCTGCATACACTTGGCAAAATCTTGACAAAGGGTTTCATCAGTAGAACCAAATATAATATCATCTACATATATTTGTACTAAAAGAATAGTGTCGTTGAAAGATTTTATGAAAAGTGTAGTATCAATTTTCCCTTTTGAAAAACCTTTCTCAAGCAAGAAGTTGCTTAGCCATTCATATCAAGCTCTAGGGGCTTGTTTGAGGCCATACAGCGCTTTCTTTAGCTTGAACACGTGGTCGGGAAATTTGTGATTTTCAAAACCAGGGGGTTGTTTTACATAAACTTCCTCCTTAATAAATCTATTCAAGAAAGCACTTTTAACATCCATTTGAAACAATTTGAAATTTTGAAAATTTGCAAATGCACAAAGCATCCGAATGGATTGCAATCTAGCAACAGGAGCATATGTCTCATCGTAGTCGATACCTTCCTCTTGGTTGTATCCTTGGGCTACTAGACGAGCTTTGTTGCGTGTGACTGAACCATCTTCATTCACTTTGTTTCTAAAAACCCATTTAGTACCAATAATCGAGTGATTAGACGGTCTAGGAACGAGTTCCCATACTTGGCTCCTCTCGAATTGGTTGAGTTTCTCCTGCATAGCAAAAATCCAAAATTCATCATTAAAAGCTTCTAAAATGTTTTTCGGCTCAATTTGTGAAATAAAGGCAGTGCTAGCAATAGAGTCTCTTAATGATGATCTAGTAGTTACTCTACGTGAAACCTCGCCGATTACCAAATTTTCTGGATGTGATGGCTTGAAAGAGAATTTCTTTGGCAAGCCCTCCAGAGAATTGGTTTCGGTTGTGGTGTTCATTGGAGTAGACGTTGATGGCTCAACATCATCATCAAGAGTAGCTGCTGCACTATTATCTTCATCAAAAGTCACATTTGTAGACTCTTCCATAATTAATGAGCATTTGTTAAAAACTCTATATCCCTTGCTCTTGGCATCATAGCCAAGGAAAATACTATCGTCAGCTTTGGCATCAAATTTGCCTAAGTTGTCTTTGGTGTTAAGGATAAAACATCTACAGCCAAAAACTCTAAAGTAAGAAACATTTGGGGTTCTCCCAAACCAAAGCTCATAAGGTGTTTTCTTCGTAATAGGACGAATAAGCACCCTATTTAAAATGTGGCTTGCTGTACTGACAGCTTCAGCCCAAAAGTATTTCGGAAGTGAAAACTTGTTCAACATGACTCTAGCCATATCGCCAAGAGTCCTATTCTTCCGCTCCACAACGCCATTTTGTTGAGGAGTTCTTGGACAAGAAAACTCATGATCAAAACTATTGGAATCACAAAACTTTTCAAAATCAGAATTTTCGAATTCGCCTCCATGATCACTTCGGATACGAGTAATCATGTAGCCTTTTTCATTTTGAACTTTCTTAACAAAAATCTTGAAAACCGAAATAGCATCACTTTTATTTGCAAGAAAGAAAACCCAAGTAAATCTTGAAAAGTCATCAACAATAACAAAGGCATAGAGTTTTCCACCAAGACTGGCTACTCTACTAGGGCCAAATAAATCAATATGGAGTAGTTGCAAAGGTCTAGTAGTGCTTACAGAGTTTATGGAATGGAAAGAGGACTTGGTTGCCTTGTTCAACTCACATTCGGCACATACGGTGTCCTTTTTGAATGTGATATCGGGCAAGCCTCTAACTAGCTTCTTGGTCGATAGCCTGGATATAGTATCCATATTGGCATGACCAAGACGCTGGTGCCATAGTAACCGTTCATCTTTATGAGCATATAGGCATCTACCTGCATTGTTAGTATTTCTAGACAGAAAGAAAATATAAATATTATCCTCTTTTACCCCTTCAAAAGCGATGTCTCACGTTGACCTATCATAAATAAGGCATTTGTTTTGTCCAAAGTTAATGTCATATCCATGGTCAGCAAGATGACTAATGCTGAGCAGGTTATGCTTTAACTCGGTCACTAGGCAGACATCCTTTATTACGGAAGAGGGAGGATAACCAATATTACCATTACCTATAATATAACCTTTTAGGTTGTTGGCGAAGGATACATATCCTTCTCTCTTTATCGATAGTGATGCAAAAAGATTTGCGTTTCCCGTCATATGCCGCGAGCATCCACTATCGAGAATCCACTTACTTTTAGTTGAGGAGGGAAGGTCCACCTACATCAAGAGTAGATGTGACCTTTGGTACCCAAGTTCTTGAGGGTCCTGAAAAGTTAGTTTTTGGAAACCATGCATATATCTTTCTATCTACTAATCTTCTAATTCTACATTATGGTGAAATGTGTCCATGTAAACCACAATAAGTACATGTAGCATTCCTATTTACATTAGGAGCATGCTGATGATTCTATAAGCAGAGTAATGAGGAGAAATGTGATGATATGTAGACTTAGCATGGTGATGATGACTATGTATAGAGTGATGTGGAGTGGCATGGTGATATTGTCTATATGGTATGGCATGGTGATGATTTCTATATGTAGAGTGATGTTGATTGTGTCTTTGTGCAGCATGGTGATGATTGTATCTATGTGTAGCATGATGTTTTTGTGACATATGATAATTATTTCTACGTGCATGTGGTTTGTGTCCTTTGTGAAAGTGTGTGTATATGTAAGCATGGTTACGTGTTGTAGGTGGATGACGTGGGTGACTAGTATGAGAAGTATCATGCTTTGTGTGTCTCATGAAATTGGGTTTGAGGTTGAGCAACCTGTTTTTCTAATTTAGTCTCTAGTTTCTTAGAGACAGCCTGCAGTTCAGTAATCTTAGCATTCAAACCAAATATCTTAGTGATAGATATCTTGTGTCTACTCTTTTCTTCTGTAAGCTCCGTGTTGAGTGTTGTGATTTCTTGTGTTTGTTGTTCAATGCGTGTTTCGGCATCATGTAAGCTTATTTTAAGCTTAGATACCTCATCAGTGACATCCGTGGGTGAAGTGTCTCTAATGTTATCAAGTAATAGAGAAAGTCTTTGAATTTTGACTTCATGACTTTTGATCTTGTCCTTGGCATGTTTGTATTTACAAATGACTTTTTTGTGATCATTAAGTAAATCGGTGAAAGCATCTCCAAGTTCATCAAAAGTGAAGTCATCAAGAGTTTCGTTTGATACCTTGTCGGACGTCGCCATTAGGCACACATTAGCCGTATCTTGAGGAGAGTCTTTTTCTTCCTCGGAGTCACTAGCTTCGCTTTCATGCCAAATACTTGTGTTGGCATATTTCTTTGAGGAGGTCTTCTTGTATGGCTTCTCATAGCGGTTGCTCTTCTTCAAGAATGGACAGTCTTTTCGGACGTGTCCAGTCTTCTTGCAACCATAGCAGGTTGGCTCTTCTTCTCCATCTTCTTGTGGTTCCTTCTTTCTTCGATTGAAGCGAAGGAATTTCTTGAAGTTGCGGACCATAAGAGCTTGATCATCATCTTCTGAGTTGTCGGCATCCGTCTCTTCGGGGTCAGCCTTCCGTCGGTGAGCTTTGAGTGCGATCTCCTTAGCCTTAGGAGCAGGCTCTTCGAAGTCCTTGAGGTCAAGCTCATGAGTCATCAGCTTTCCATCAAGGTTTCCATGGACATGGTTGTGAGATCATTTCCTTCTATGATGGCTGTCACCTTAGGGTTCCAAATTTTTGGTAGCCCCCTAAGTAGCTTGCGAATCTTCTCGTGATTTGAATACTGCTTGCCGAGCGAAGACAGGGGGTTGATGATGTCGAGGAATCTTGTGAACATTTGCGTGATCGTCTCATTTGGCTTCATCTTGAAAGCCTCATATTCTTGAGTGAGACGGCTTATCTTTGATTCCTTGACTTGGGTGGTTCCTTCGTGCGTCACTTCTAGAAGTCTCCATACTTCGTGAGAGGTGGTGCATGTAGAGACCCTGTTGAACTCATTCCTGTCTATAGCACAGAATAAAGCATTAATAGCTCTCGCGTCTAGACTTGCCTGTTTCTTCTCCTCGTCGGAATATTTGTCATGTGATTTCTCAACGAGATCACCATTGACAACTATCCTGGCAGGCTTTTTGTAATCGTCAGTGACGATAGTCCACAGGTCAAAGTCTAGCGACTTGAGATAAAAGCTCATCCTTGTTTTCCAATACGTGTAGTTAGTTCCATCAAATAGGGGAGGCCTATGAGTGGACTGTCCTTCACCGTGATTGGAAATCAAGGATTGTGTGGTTGCCATGGATCAGCTCTAGGATGTAAGTCCTTATAAAGAGAACAGAGCTCTGATACCAATTGAAGAACAGATGGCAACTCTAGAGGGGGGATGAATAGAGTTTATAGCGATAATAGCCAATTAAAAAATTAAACTCTTTCATAATCTAAAATTAATCAGAGTAAATACGGAAATAAATAAGGAGCAAGAAAGCATACGCAAACACAGCCGATTTTAACCTGGTTTCCCTCGTGGAGGACTAGTCCAGGCCTGAGAACTCTAGCTCAGGATTAAATCCACTATTTGTGAAATAGTAGTTACACCCCGTGCCTTTTCTTCAGAAGAGCACGTCAACTTCTTACAAAGGATCGCAGTGGCGATGCTTGGAATTTTCCAAGCGACTTCTTGAACTCTTGCACAAGACTCCTAACTGAGAGATGCTGAGCACTCGAGACTTAGGAAGCTTGTGGCTAGTAGATGAAGAAGGGTATGGCTTATATTGAGCTTAAGAGAGAAGAGAAGAGAAGAGAAGATTGGATGAATGAAAATGAGAGAATTCTTGGCCTATTTATAGGATTTTAACAGGCAGAATTCGGCCAGAATTCTGGTAGGAATTTTCAAAAATTTGGCCGTTGGACAACTAGCAACCAGCCAACCCTAAAAATTTGGGTGCTGATTTTTAGGGGACAGAGTTCGGCCCGAACTCTGTGTGGAGGCAGAGTTCGGCCCGAACTCTGTCTCCAGAGCACAGAATGGGTTCTAATGTTCAATGGGCTTTTGTGGAGTTTATGGATTTTGGGTAGGCCATAGGTTAAGTCTCAAGAGCTCAGCACAACTCAGCTTACAATAGTCTAGACTCAATAAATATAAAAATACAGACTCAAAAATGACTTGTATTGCAAAACTGAGCTGTCGTCTGGCTTGAGCTGGAGTAGTCGTCGTGTGTCGTATTGAATTATTACAAGTATTATTTAGTCAATGTTATCAATATTTGGTTGACTGTGACTTTGTGTCAACACTAACCCCCTCCCCCAACTCCCTAGGTGCGGCGGGAGCTCTAAACTGAAGCTGAAGTGCGGAGATGCATTTTGAAGCTCTTCATATTCTGAAGTATTTTGAAGTCAATTCATCGAAGGCTTATGTATAAAGGGGCAAATGTATGGAACGACAAGTATTAGTTCAGGCAGCTTGTCGAGTATATTTCTTTTGTTTTAATCAATGTAGCCGCAACAGCATCAAATGTAATTACGACTTGCACTTCGTTGCAAGCTATGAGTGAAAAGTATATTTCTATCTTCCTAAACTGCGTCTTATATTCTGATATGATTTGTGAAGTTTCAACTTTTCAATAAAATAATCAACGTAACGTTCTTGCCTTGTACGAGTGCAATTCCAGACTCGTACGGCATCACGCCTTAGCGAGGACGATCAATTCGGTATAATAACACCGGGGACGAACGGTTTGTCGACTCGGGGCATGAAAAATTGGTTTCAGAGCACAATTATGTTTCCTCAAATTTTCGAAAGATGTTTCATTGTTGGAATGTTCGTTGCGATTGCTCGATTGAATGCTTGTTGACATGCTGCGTGAAATAAAAGTTCCATACAGGTAAGCCCGTAGATATTTTAAAAAATACTAACGGGTTTACTTTGTTTTGTAGGAATAACTAAGAAAAATAAGAATAATCCCGGCATAACAACCCAAACCGTGGATAGTACGTCGAGTTCAAAGAGTACTGGCCCTAGCGAGATGACGATGGAGAAAATGCTACAGTTGATGGAGCTGCAGCAGCAACAGCTTCAGATGCAGATCAAAGCCCAATTTGATGTTGTCACGACCCGTACCCGCTTTTCGGGATACGAGTCCGTGTCCAAGTCCAGCCTACGCCGCAGTGTCGACGGTAGTACGCTGTCTAGCCAAAATGCTCATATCACATAAAATATCATTTTATTGGTCATTCATATTTCTAAATCAATTATAAATTTTTTTACAAGATTTATATTTAACAAAATACAATGTCTCACAAAATTCTAATATAACAAATCTAAACTATCTATTAGAGTCTATGTTTGGCCTCTAAGATGTCTCTAACTCCACCGGAAGAATCCCAAAGCAAGAGAGTAAGTCAGCAAGGATCTGTTAACTGAAAAAAAATAGGTTTCCAGTCAGGAATGGAACAAGCTCACCATAACACCACACTACACAATATAATATACATGCATGAAGGAAACAGTAATAAGGAGAACGAACTATAGGCATGACACGAAAGAGTATAGCTATAGCATAAAGACAACATGACAGTCAACTCAATGGAAAGAAAATGAATAAACAATATAGCAATAAGAGGTCACGTGTACTGTGTGTTTTAGAATACAAGTGTTCCACATGTGGACGGGTTAGGACATCCGGCAGTCGGTACGTGAGGTGCAACGACTGCTATCAACATTGACATTAGGAAAAATTGTACATTGTGTAGACCACATGCATACTAGTTGTATTCCCCCTCCCGACTATCTCACAAGTACATGTCCAACACGATTAACATTAACAACACAACAAATGAGAATCACGATAAACTAGAAATTAGGCATGAACATGTACATATACTTTAGCGACTCTAACTCTCGTGTACAAGCAATTATCATAATAAATCTAGAACAGTGACAACAAGGAATATAAAGATGCAAGTGAAAAGACGATATAGGGATACATGCAGTATAAAATAAAGGTAATATAATGTTATAGTAAAACTTGCCTTGAGTTGGTTGCAGTTGACGTACGATATGATTGTGTTAGCACAAATAGTCGTAGATGCCAAAAATAAGAAAGATGATCTCAATTGATGAGACGGGCCTCTAAAATAAAAACAAAAATAAAATATTTTAGAAAATTATTGAAAAAAATATATGATGTGTACTTTTTCATCAGCGTTCTGAAACTTCAAACGGATCGTGATTCCGATTCATGGTTCTCCTGGAATCTCGAAAACACCGAAACATGTCAAATTTCGGACAACTGACACTCCACGAATTTTCCAAAAAATTAGGTTAAAATTATTTGAAAATAAATTTTATATTCAGAAAATATACCTCGAGGTGGTTACAACAAAAAAAATTGGAGGTCAAACGGAGTCCGGAGTTGGAAGTTATGGCCCTTCGAAGTTGGTAAAACATTTGAAAAGGAAGGTTGAATCTATGACGAATTTGGGATAATTATAACGAAAAAAGAGAGAAATTTTGGAAAAGAAGGTATGAGAGATAATTTTATTTTATAGGTTCAATATATATAGATAATGGAAAGCAATTAGTGAATTAGGATATGATTAGAACTCAATCAATAAAGATATGATTAGGATTACCAACTAATTTGGATAGATATATGATTAGTTCAAATAAGAAATAATCTATCTAATACTAGATATGATTTAAATAGGATTATAATTTCTAACGGACAAGTCTCTCCATAAATTTAAATCAAATAAATTATTTAAATCTAAATCATATGAATTCAAATCCAAATCTAAATCCAAATTAAATTCAACATAATAACTTTAAGATAAATTTAATGTTTATCAAAGCAATTTAAATCATATAATAGATAAATCGTTAAATCAAATAATATTTCAAATCTAGATTAGATAATTCTTAATGCCACAATTAGTTACCATAAGTATTTTAAATAATGTTTGATGTTATCAAATAAGGTAAAAGATATTTTATAAATCTAAATCTTATTCAAAATAAGTTACTAAATCTTTTTATTGCTCCAAAAATAATCATGATTTTCAAACTATTTTCGAAACCGATATTTTTTTTTGAAAATACAAACATAATAATAAATAACTTTATAATTTCAATAATAAAATTTCAAGAACAAATATTTATTAAAACTAAATAGTACTTTCAAACCGTTAATTACAAACTACATTTTGAAATGCAGAAAAAATAGAAAATATCTTTTACAAAGTTTCAAAAATAAATTACTTTCAAACACAATAAAATAAAATAAAAAATTTGAGAAACAGGGGTTACAGATGCGCAGCAGAAGCAAATGGATGACCTAACGCAAATCGTTAGCAAGATGGTGGGCAATACCAAAGCAACGGTCGTGGTATCCGAAGAGAGGCAAGATGTTCAAGATGAAGTCGAGGAAGAAGCTCAACCGTAAATGATAATCTCTTCTTCCTTGTTCAAAGCAAAGGAGTTCCGCAAGATGAATCCACATAAATTCAATGGCCGAGTAGAGCCAGATGTGATAGTGGGGTGGCTCACGGAGATTAAGGACTTATTTAATCTGCTTAGCATTGAAGGGTCCAAGAGCGTAACATGTGCGACATTACAGCTATAACTGAGGGCTTATGACTGGTGGGTAGCTAAGAAGCAGAAAATCTACGAAGCCGATACCGACACCACGATTTCCTGAAAAATATTCAAGAAAGCATTTCTTGAGCAGTACGTTCCCCGTGTCGTCCGTCGTCAAAAAGAAGACGAGTTCATGATGTTACGACAGGGGAATATGACTGTTGATGATTATGACTCAAACTTCTCAAAACTCGTAAAGTTTGCCGGTGCCTTTCTACCCAACAAGGAAGCCTGGTGTGAACATTTTCAACAAGGCCTAAATGATGAACTGCGAAGGGCCGTCATGAATCAAAGGTGTCGAACCTACTGCGAATCCTACGATGCCGCTCTCGATAGTGAGCGTATCTTTGGTCGTATGTCGCAAAGAGCCGTGCCTGTCGTCCGTAACAACTTCAACAAGCATCCTAATAACGCCGGGGGATCGAGAGTATCAAAACGTCTGAACACGTTTGATAATAGGGGCCATGGCGGACAACACTGTAACAGATGTGGTAGGCGTGGGCACCGAACAACCGATTGTGTCACGAGATCTTGCTACAAGTGTGGCGAGGTAGGCCATATAGCTACACATTGTTCGAAAAATGTTTCGAATCAACACAACCCACCAAGGAAGGTTCCGAATCAATATAAAGCACCTACACTACAAGGCGCAAATGCGGTGCCCGTGAACCCGCAGAATCAACGCCATAGAGCTCAAGATAGAGTTTATGCATTAACTCAGGACGAGGCATTCGCGTCCGATACTGTTGTAACAGGTATATTACTCTACAAAAATATACCTGCTCGGGTTCTATTCGATTCGGGTGTGTCACGACCCGCACCCGCTTTTTGGGCACGAGCTCGTGAGCAAGCCAGCTACGTATCGAGCGGACTCTAGCCCGACTCGAGTACGTATAAGCTTTCAAGATCATGGTATCATGGTAATCTACGGTGTATCTCAATCCACAAGAATATATAAGACAAGAATGAACACTATGGGTCGTGGTCTGCAGCCCACTAGCATATATGTCCGATTAGACTCCAAGAATAATATGAGTCTATAAAGCTAAGTTGATAAGCAGGATAAATCATGAAAGCACTATGGGTCGTGGTCTACAGCCCACTAGCATATATGTCCGATT
Organism: Iris pallida; assembly: GCA_029216955.1. Classification (NCBI taxonomy): domain Eukaryota; kingdom Viridiplantae; phylum Streptophyta; class Magnoliopsida; order Asparagales; family Iridaceae; genus Iris; species Iris pallida. The sequence continues at coordinate 4,666,626 of JANAVB010035617.1, forward strand.
ATACACACACCTATTATATATATTTATATATACATACAAATACACATATATAATATTTATATATATACATACGTTCACATTCACACATATATAATATATTTGACAATAAAATAATATAACCAATAAAATAATAATATTAAATAACCATCCCAATAAAAAATAATAATAATAAATAATTAACTATTTATAATGGTCATGTCACAACTTGGCCTGGTTTTTCTAGTTAGGACATCACTATGGCTCGGCCTTCCCCTACCATGGCTAAACACTAGTCAAGGCACGCCACTGCACTATTCGTGCCATGATTCATAGTCGTCTTGTACTCCAAAACTCATCTGTGGCTAAAGTTATCTATCGTAATAATTATCTAAATAATTATTTATAAAAAATCTAAAAATCACCATTTAAATCAATTAAATAATAATAAAAAATATTTTCAAAAATTTTCGGGAAGGGGAGCTACAAATCTACCCACCTTAAAAATAATTTCGTCCTCGAAATTATAATTCATAATTATCCTTAAAAATCGAAGTCTATTATCACTTTAATCTCCTCAAATTTAATTTCAAAAATATTTTATATCCTCCTCCTAGCCATTTTATAACTCCGAATACTTGAGGACTTCTACCCACCTTTGGTCACACTACTCCTCAAAATATGGTCACTAAAATCTTATAATCTTCTAACTAGTGACTAATAATTCTACCAAAAACATCTAGGACATATGGTATCTATAATCTATCATATTTACAAACAACCAATTATTCAATAATTAAGCAATATTATACTATAACTTAAGAATTTCTGATGAATTCTAGACAGCACGATCATTCTTCACCCCAAAATAGGAAGGGACGAGAGTCAAGGGTAATAAAAACAAGAAAGTATAATCGAGAGCAAATATGGAGTTTTCAAGGACGTAGAGAATTTCTAGGAGAATTTTCAAGGCAGAGTGGATTGAGATTTCTAAGGGTTTAGTCATAGTCGCAGGCTCGTACCAGTACAGTAACGTAACCGGTACGATATGCTCTGACCTGCATGGGCCACCACAAAAACTTGTCACGACCCGTACCCGCTTTTCGGACGCGAGCTCGTGAGCAAGCTAGCTACGTATCGAACGGACTCCACCCCGACTCGAGTACGTATAAGCTGTCAAGGTCATGGTATCATGTCTAATCTAAACTATATCTCAATCTACAGGAATCATATAAACAAGAATGAACAAGTATGGGTCATGGTCTGCAGCCCATTAGCATATTGTTCGATTAGACTCCAAGAATAATATGAGTCTATAAAACTAAGCTGATAAGCGGGATATATCATAAAAGCACGAGAAAGATAGTAAATCAATAACACTAATAAAGTACCTGAATCATGCAGATGAAGTCAACTACCACATGCTCAGCTAACTAACTCCGTACAATCAGCTACCTGAAGAGATCATCAGGTCCTCAGAGGACTAGCAAGATACATAAAACATTCCTACTAATATGACAGTAAATAACATGTAAGAAGGATAAGAACACTGCAAGGAGAACATCTAAGGATGACGAGTCGTGTGGAAATGTAATACTAGATTTGGCTACCAATCAATCGATTAACCTCTATAGATTGTAGTACAATGCAAGATACTCCCAATCTATAGTAGATTTTGACCGTAATACAATGCAAGATACTCCCAGTCAAGATTAGCCAATTCTAGTATCGATCTCCTCTCCTAAAGGATACAAAGTCAAGTAGACTCCTATAAATCGTAGTACAATACAAGATACTCCCAATTTATAGTGTCACAAGTCAAGTCAATCAATCAATCAATATATGTTATAGGTCATAGTACAATGTAAGATACTCTCAATCTATGGCATGTCTCAAGTCAAGTCAATCAAGTGATATCAAGGTAGAATAATCGGCTATAGGTCGTAGTACAATGTAAGATACTCCCAATCTATAGTATGTCTAAACTGTAGTACAATACAAGATACTCCCAGTCAAGAATGGTCAAGTCAAGGACAGATATAGAAACTGACACTCAATTACGAGACAAGATAACACGAAAAGACCAATAATCAACAATGTCGAATATCCTATACGTGCACGTAATCTAGAACAAGTAAAGCAATCAAGGACAAATCAATCACAATATGGAGTCATGTGACAATAGGAAAGGAAAACAATAGAAAGAAACAATATAAATACTGTATATGTTCGGCAAGGTATACTTGTCTGGGGGTTGCACGGAAAACCAACAATGTATCGCCAATCAACAAGTCAGAAAGTCCAAGTCATCACAACTGTCTCCGAAAGCTGAAATAAACGTTACCAACATTCTCAGAATAGTCAAATTAGCTAGGAATGCCTATTCTTAAGTCCAATTCCGGACACAGGGACAAAACGGTAATTTCAGGCAAAAACGATGTCCGCCATTGGATCCGCTTTGTACCGAAAAGCGTGCCAGAGTCAATAGTCTCTAAAGTCGTCAAACTATATGTCAACAGGTCCGGTTTTCCGATACGAACCCAACCGTATATCCAAAGTTGGATTCCGGCGGGCCGTGCACAAAATCGTCCGTTGAGTCAGACCGTGGGGCCCGCAAAACGGCGGTCCGATTCAACTGTCTAAGAATTGGACCAAACTTGGCATACAGGACCAAAAAATGATACGGTCCTGTTGGCGCAAGTTTTGTCTCGATTTGACAAGCGTGCACAAAGTTAATTGGGAAATTTGCAAAGTGACCGATACGGTGAATTTCGATGGATACGCATCAAATTCGTCACGCACACGCGACCAATTTGAATTCCGTCAAAGCCCACACGACCACGAAGCCGTTACGCACCTTTTA